>PVKU01002465.1:0-226216 GCA_004027475.1 Anoura caudifer
TTTTTTTTTTTTTTTTTTTTTTGTAATGATCACAGGCCGGTGGAGGGCAGGAGGGGCTGGAGTTTCCTTTTGCAGAGGTACCCTTCACTTGAAGAAGCAGGAAGAAAAAAAAAGCCCTGATGGCAATTTAAGAAACAATAGACTCAACTCGCGCTGCCGGCTTTGCTACTTCAAGTGTCATTTTCCACAACCAGGCAAGTTTTTTTCCTCTCTTTTTTTTTCCTCCTTCTCTCCCAACCAAAGATGTTTCTTTCCTTCAGTGCGTGTAGATGAGGAGGACGCTGGTTGCCGTAGACAGATACACCAGAGAGGGAGATTGGGGTGGGGGGAAAGGGGGAGAGAGAGGGAGAGAGGAAGGGGGGGAGGGAGAGAGAGAGAGAAAGAGAGAAGGAAAGGAGAGGGAGAAAGAGAGGGGTGGACCCTGCTGGATGGAAATTCTGTTTTCTCCTTGCTAAAATAGAAGTGATTTGCAGGCTTTCCCTATGGAATCCAGTTTGACTCTCCCCAGAGCTAAACACAAGCACACTAACCCCAAAGGGAGGAGGCGGGACCCACTCCTCACAGGCCCGCCCCTTCATTTGCATAACGTCATTCTTCCGCCTTGCTGCAGCCAATCACAGCTCTGGAGTTTACTGGCTCGCAATGCAGGGCCACGCTCCCTCATTAACATCCCTCTCCCAGCGGCTCCCGGGAGCGGGCCAAAGTTCCTCGTAAAGTGGCGAGTAAAGGATCGCTGAGCTCCTGCATTGAGCTGGGGAGCAGCGGGGCTGAGGAGGGCAGAGCCGGGCTGGAGAAGGGGGACAGAAGGAAGGGAAGGGAGATATTCTTCTTAAGGATTTGAGCTGGGATCCGCATCCTGGCCGTTGCGGTCTGTTTAGCGTCCTCGCCACACCCTGAGCGCGCTGGAGGCGCACAAGCTGCCCCTTCCCAGGGCGGATCCGCGTCCTGCTCTGCTGTTCTGGGAACGTCGGGGGCAAAAGTGAAGGAGACAGGAGATCCCGGGCAGAAAAAGCAGGATGCGCGTCCCAGGTGCCCACCTCTTCGCTTTGAGGAAGGGGTGGTGGGGTGGAAAATGGGTGCTGGAGGTTGGGGCTGGGAGCTTGCGGAGGGCACTGCCTTCACGCTGGGAGGGGAATGGGGGACCCGGGCTCTGCCCCTAGTCTGGCCTCTGAAACGGTCTGACTTGGACCCTAGTCCTGAGGCCGCAGGCGTTAGAGGCACTATCCTGAAATGCTCAATTCTCTCCGGTGATCCGAGGATATGTAAACGGTGGAACGAATGTTCTCCCTGGAGCTGTGTTCCGATGCGTTTTAAAATCAACTCAGATTCAATCCCCAGTCCTTCAACCCCTCCCCAAAGTAGTCTTCCTTAGAGTAACTACCAAAGCAACAACGCAGCTTTTGATTAGTTGTTTATTTGGTGTAGGATTCCTCTCATCCTCATTCTTTTTGTTAAAATGGGGGGGGGAGCTTGAAGAAACCCTCCCCAACTTCAACCCCTGCCGTGTGTCAAGACAGAAATGGAGGAAAGAAGGAAAGGAAGAAGAAATGGTCTCCTACCTCAGACTTTTGGCATTATATGCTTGTGGCTGGCAAAGGAAATAACTAGATGTTTCTAGGTAATGTGCCCCATCATTTTTTAGCAGGTTGTAACCTCTAATAAGCACATGGTGAACTTCTGTTTCATTGCCCTCAAAGGAACTCCCTGACTGCAGCCAAATCTGCTAAGGACTCCTTCGGGGAAATTCTTTGCCAGAAATCCAGGTCCCTGTTCTGCTGGCCTTGCTTGGCCCTTTGATTTAGGAAGCTCATGGGGTCAGGGATGGAAAAGTACACATGCCCATGTTGAATGGAATGGAGACACGCAAGAGATATGCTTTGTACTCTTGGCAGAGCAGGAAAGTGGGAGCCACTTCCTGATCCCCAAACTAGATGATATTCCAGGTCACTGGAATGGGTACATGGCCACTGTCTCCATACACTATTTTATCTCTTAGTCACAAAGCCTCCTAGCTCTCACAAAGCCTCCCAGCTCTCATATCGTTTAATCTGAACCACTAACATGCTAATTAGTTTCTCTCCATAACAATGCCATCTCTTCCAAGACACTCCTGAAGAGATCTATCTGATCCATCATGATTCCCACAGCATCTACCAGAGTTCCTGGGATACAGTATGTGCTCAAGAAGGATGTGTTGGTGCAGAGAATTGAAGGATTATAGGTTTGTGGGGAGGAGAAAGAGGAAGTTGGACCTTCTCCATCTCTATAGAATTTAAATGCACAATTGTAACTGGGACTACTAAAAACTTCCCAAAACAATAAGCTTAACCTCGAGGCCCAAAGATCCCCAATGAGCCAATCTCTTCCCAATCTCATCCCCTGCATGCTCTGAGGGGATCCTTCAAGGGAAAGGGACCAGGAAGCAGAGGCCACTGTCCTATGATTGAGGCCCAGATAGCCCTGGCATAAGGTCCAGGCCTCCCTCTCCTTAATTGCATGAGTCTCTATTTTACTCTGCAGTAAACAGTATTCAGGACTCCAAGTGGGGTCTGGTGAGGTACATACACCAGTGACAGCGAATATACAATGGGAGACAAGATCACTGCCAAAGGGAGGTGGCAAAGGTGCTAGAGAAAGGAGAGATCCAGCCACTCTGAGGGTCAGGATCAGTGTGAGGCACAAGAGATGGATTTCTGGGGGAGGAGGGTTCAAGGAGAATATAGTAACACTCCATAAATAATATATTTGTTGAGGGGTCCGAAGCTGCCTGATTCAAAAGAGAAATTGGTCCAGAGAAAGAAGCTTTCAGCAGCCCAATTCCTGCCCCAGAGCCAGTCATCTCCAACAACTAAGTAAGAGGGAGCAATCTCCACATTCACCAGGCCATAGACGGAGGGAAAATAAAAGGGGGCAAGAATCTTTTGCTAAGACTAATGCCCTTGACTGTGTGCAGGCAGCAGATACCTCACCTGGGTGGTGGGTGTACTTTATTGTAATCAAGCAGAGTGTATCCATAGCTTTTCTTCTGGTGTCTTTGTGCTTTCAAACTGGCTTTCTCACCCAGTAAGCAATGTTTAAGCAAGAAGGAGACTAAAGAGAAGGCAGAAAAGAGACATGGATGACACCCAGGCCAGCAGAGCTCTAGCTTTTGGTGAATTTCCTCTAGTGAATATTGAGCTTACAACTCCAATTTTAAACTTGGAAAAATTCCTTCAACACCTGTCAATCTCTGATGTAAGGTTAGCACCACCTCCAGAAGGCACAGCATGGCTGGGGTCGAGGGGAGGAGGGAAGGGTATAAAGTATGTACTGACACTAGTTTCATCCTTTTTACATTGTATCACATCTCAGGTAAAGAGAGATACTGTATGCACAGCTTTGCCCAGGCTGCTATATGTATAATATGACTTTAGGGTAGTTTATAACAGTAATCCCCAACCCCACTCATCAGCCTAGTCATATGGGAGGGTGGAATAGGCTTGCATATTTCCTGGCCTTACACAGCAAAATGGGTTTATATGTGGAAGGAGCAACTGGAAAGGCTTGATGTTTCCCCCTGGAGTTAAGTCTCCAGTTGAGCTCAGAGTTTCTCAGAGTTTCTCCATAGTGGAAGTGAGCCTGCCCGAGCCCCTCCCTCTCAATTGTTCGAAACACTGGACAGGAATGCCCAGCCCTCGGGTCTCCCTGGCTGGAGGAAGCTCAGGCCCAGGAAGTAAGCCACTACTGAACTTAGAAACCTTCTCATTCGTGGCTATCCCATCCTTCTTAAGGCACAGGGAAATCAATTACCTTTCCTGAAGGGCACCAGTCCACGCGGAAACTTAACCGGAGTAGGTGCAGGTGGAAACACACCAGCTCTCCAAAAAAGCAGAGGCAAGGTATAAATACAGCCGAACTAGGACTGGCGGGGAAGTCCAGGGGAAAGAGCGATCTTCTCTGCTCGTCTGCCCCCAGGAGGCCAGACTTGAGCGCTCTTACTTAGAAAATTCCCTCCATCTCCGTTTCCCTTAGGAAGCCACGTCCCCAGAAGGGGCCACCTATCCCGGGAAATGTCCTCTTCCGTTTGCCACTAGCCAGAGACGGCCGAGAGTGAGACCGAAGGAAAGACGCCTGCCTCAATGCTAAGAAGAACGCAAAGGGAAAGATGGGGACGAGGAAGGCCAAAGGCGCAAAGTCCCTCCACACAGCCCGTGCCGAAGGCATCGACTGACAGCCTGGAGTTTGCGGCCGTGGCTGGGCATTGGCCAAGGCACTGCCCGCAAGAGGAGAGGGTTAGGAGTCGGAGGCAGCCGGGAAGCCGTGGGACCATCAGGACTTGAATGCAGCACAGCTCCACAGGGGCCCCTGAGCGGCACCCAGAAGCCGGAGGGATGGCGGAGCAACAGAGTCCTGTGGCCCGCGGGCAAAACCCTACCCCTGCCCCTGCCCCCTCCAAGACTTATCTACCCGCCGCCTTCCGAAAACACGTAGGAGTCCCAGGACGAGGTTGCACGGGAAATCTGTCTGTTCCTCCTCCTTGCTCTCAGCCATCTCTGGCAAGTGGCAAAGAAAAGGGAGCATTTCCCCGACCTGATCCCAGTTTTCGACCCCTGTCCCCCCAACGCTGCAGAGAAGTTTCCCTTTTCTCACCCTGTGTGACCGATACTTCCAGCTCCTGGGAGCGCACCTCTTCCTGTAGTACAGACAGGGAAACCGAGGCCCAGGAAGTGACAAAGATACCCACAGGTAGCTAAGAGATAGAGATCAGGCATACAAAAACGTGGGGATCAGTCTGGGGAGCCCCTAAATCTGCCTAGGACGAGGGCTTGGGGAATGGGGTTCGAACAGACCTTTACCGGAGTGAGCCTGAGGACTCTCTCGGGTTTCCCCTGGGCGGTCCCCAGATAACAATAGATCTCATTTGTTGAAGGCTTTACGGGCATAAACTCACTGAATTCCCACAAGAGACCAAGAAGGCAGGTAAGATCACGCCCGTTTTACAGGTGAGGAAGCTGACGCCCTATGGTTGAAATGAATCAATCTGTGCAAGACCAGAACGCTAATAAAGTCGCCGCGCCTAAATTACTCCAGAGCTTGTGCCCTTAACTTTGGCTCCGAACCACTCGATCAGCGGTTACTCCCATTTCCCGCATTCGCCTGGTGCTTGCCCACCAACATTCATAGATCCCTTTAGCTCTCAAGCCTCTGGGTATCCCGATGACAAAGGAGCTTGAGTGCAAGTTGCCTCCTGAGGGCAAGCAGCAGACGGGAGAGAGGAGGGGAAAGGGTCGTGCAAGGTCCTAATTAGAGGACTGGATGCGCACCCTTGCGATCAGATGTAGAAGCATGATCCTCCTGGCTTCCCGGGATAGGCTGCGCCAGGTTGTGTCAGCTCCAGCCCTGGCTCTGCCACATTTTGCTACATGAACTGCAGTCATCCTTTCCTCCCACTCCTAGCTGAGGTCTTAAGAGTTCCAGGCACAGGCAAAGTCGCCTGATTGAAATAGACTAAACACAAAGACTTTGCGGGGATGCTTGCGACGCCCGTCAGAGGGCAGAAATCTAGATGTCTGCGGTTGCACTTTCATGGAGGAGGAGCATATGGCCTTGGCATTACCATAAATAGCTAAAAGCTAAGGTTATCCTGAGCAGAGAGAACACAGTTAGGACACTGCCGCAAAGTATCTCCCAATCAACAGGTATCGCAGGGCGCGACCATACCTCACCTCGGCCCTTTCCCCACAGCCCTCCGACCACACGATTGGAGAATAATCAGGGAAGGCCCCTCGCTCTCCCCCTTGGCTTGGAGGAGGCTCCCGGTGGAGAAGGGAGCTCCAGAATGGGAGAAGGGAGCTACAGGCTGTTTGGAAATTAGCATCCCGTCAATGGAGGCCAGCGAAGATTTGGAGGAGGAGGCCTGTTTGCTTGTGGGGAAGTGGGAGAACAGAGGCACAGTTTAACACAGAAGCTTGAGTTGCCCAGGTCACAGTTCACTGGATATTTAAATCCACTGCTCACCGCTGGAAGGTCTTTGTCAGCTACTGAGATGCGTGTGATGTGAGTGTATATATAGTCTTGTGTGATCAAAGAGTGGCTGCATATTTGTGCGCCCATGCAGTAGGAGCCTGTGCTGGTGACAGCGCGCGCTTGGGTGCGTGTGTGGGCGTGTGCTTGAGGATTGTTGCACACAAGCGTGAGTACACGTGTGTATAATGTGTACACGTCATACGTCTTGTTTATGTGAGTGGGCGTGCGTGTGCAGAAATACGTGTGCGTGCAAGAGTATTTTACACTAGTGGATGAGCCTTCGCTCTCACGTCAATCGTGTGTGTCCGTATGTACAAGTGAAATGCAGCAAGGAAGTCCCTAAAATCTCGGGTTGGGTCAAAGGCTAGGTGCAAGTAGAGCGCAGACTTATTGCCCCACGACAGGCGTCGAATCTTGCTCCTTCCACCTTCAGAGAGCAACGACCACCTGCGGGGCGTGGGATTCGCCCAGCCGCCGCAGGTCAGCTGCCATCTCCGCTCAGGTCAGGTGAAGGGGGTTCCCACCGGGGCCCCACAGATGGCCGAGACGAGTCTCGCAATGATCCCTGCTGGACAGTTCCGCGCCCTTAATTGTTCCTTGCGGACAGTTTCTGATTATTGATGCCTTGTGTCCTAAAGGAGACCGCTTTTGGGTATTTGCTTAGGCATTTATTATCTTTATCACTGTCATTATTTGGTGGCTGTATGAAGATGGTGCCAAACCCACCCACACAGCCTCACTCTGCCTCTTGAAAGCCACCCTGGGCGTGAGACCCTCGGGTGCGCGAATCTTCTCCTTTCGTGGAGCCACAGCGCCACCTTCTGATACCCCAGCGACCCACTTTGCAGAAGCCTACAGACTCCCTGAACACGCCTGGCCCTTGTACCCTGGTTCACGGGACTGGAATGGCTACACCCTTCTCCACTTGGAGAAACTCCGCTCTCTCCCCTTACAACCACCGGCTCCAAGTGAGCCTCTTTTGTGTAACTTCTACAAACTCCTTCTAGGCATCATTAGTGCCTTCCCTGATTTCCCTAGTATTCATATCACATTGGACAGGAAATAATTATTCAAATACGTCTCTCCCCTCCCCAATCAGGGGGTTCCCAACAATGACTATTGTTGTTGACCATATAATCATAATCATAATTATATGATTGTCGTATAGTAATGACAATACAAATAACAACAATAAAACCTAGTGTGTATTGAGCACATACCATGGAGCATCTTATGCAATGTGTCCTACTAAGCACTTTCCTTTCATTATCTCATTTAATTTTCCCAGAAAAACCAATATATAATAATTTTCCAGGTTGCAGACCAGGCTAGAGAGTTCCTGTACAAGGCTGCATTGTAGGGCCCAACCCACAGTCTGCATGTCTGACACCACCACCCACTTTTCTTAAGTTCTAGGCCTTGCAGACTTATTCAGCTCTATATCCACAGGCTTTAAGACAGGACCAGGCAGAGTGGCCACTTGTATACTTATGAATAAATGAACCACCGCCAATTTAAATTTTTTCTTCTCTGACAGAATTGAGCTACAAAAATACTGCAGTTATCAGAAACCTTGATTGAAAGGTTACCACAAAGATTTGTCCCCAAAGAGTATTCCATTACTAACCAGCTAGGTGACCTTGGTCTAGTTACTTCATCCTCCATTTCCTCATGTGTGAAAGTAGTTTGCCGTGAGGATTAAATGAGGAAAAATTGTGAAGTACTTGATAGAGCCCCTCTTACAGTGGCCCATACTCAAAAAAAGTTTACTATGATATAATTATTAATGATAGTTTTAACAACTAAAGCACAAAACACAAAACTGACTTACCCCTACTCACACAAAACTTATTGTGACCTCTGTACAAAATGATCTCACTGTTATACCTTCATTTTCATCTTGGACATAAAATATGTCATAAAATATGTTGAGTTGATTGTGGTTGGAGTGTTAATGTTAACCCTGCTCTGTTACAAAATTTTGAGGGGCAGGGGGAAAAGATATAATTAAACAGTAAATTAGCAGACATTGGCTCTTGCCCTTTCCTCCTGCTTAGTAGATTTTAACCAAGAAAGATTTAAAGAAAGACTATAAAAATGCTTATTATTCTGGAAAGTCCAAAACTCTGTTTTTTAATGTAGGGAACATTCTAAGCTAGTTTGAGTTTTCTCCACTTGAAACACTTTGTTGCTAGTAACATACTAAAAGTTTAAAAATATGTATCTAAGCAAATAATTATGCCCTAATAAAAGAAACAAATGAGAGTTTAACATATTTCGGGCCTTCAGACATTTCTCCAAAAGGCTAAGTTTTGAAGGTTCAGGGTCTCTTTTTGGAGTAGTCCCTTAAACAATCACTTCTATTAGCAATTTAAGTGAAATTTTTTCTATTTGAGTGGGCTATAACTTTCCTACTATTAATTTATTTTAGAAAGATTGTTGACTAGTATATTCATATCCTAAGGAAGAGATTTCTCCTTAGAGAAATAAGTCTAATGAAATTCACAAAAAACATAAATGTGCTTCCCCATTTAGTTGGCCCATAATGAATTTCTAGAAATTTCATCCCAGCCCCAATTTGGTTTAGTTGATTTGTACCTGCCTCCCATTCTATACAATACTCCTGTAGGAAGATGAAGAAATGAATTCAGGAAATTTTACCTGCAGCAAATAATGTATTAAGCAATTTTATTTTAGAACTGACAGATATTTTATTATCCTGAGTGTGGATTTGATTCCATTGCTGGTAAGAGACACTGGCTTTTTGTCATTTGAGGGAGGGGTTCTGTTTTCTTCTTTTTTATTCCTAGTATGGTAGTCATTAGAGATGTTCACGAAAATTTATTTTTCTTCTTCCAGGTGCATAGTAAGATTGAAGTATTCTGATCCCTTTGCACCTAGAAGTGACCCTGTGATTTGCTTTGGCAAATGGGAAGTTAGAAGTAGTATGTACCGTGCATAGCCAGAAGCTTTGGGTCCCTGTGCCCGCTGCACAGCTGCAGGTGATCCCCGGATGGAGTTTCCTTCCATCTGCCACTTTTGCAAAGGTGATGTGGAATGGAGACACTTCGAGCCCGCAATAGATGTTTCCCCTGAATGGGACATAATCTTTCATTACTGTGAATCCCAGAGCATAAATCCCAAGCCTCTCTGACAAATATACCTACGAAGGCATATTTTGGGTGGACAATTTGGAAATTCTTCTAGAGTAAAAAAGTAGACTTTCACATCTAATTAAGTAGAATAATCAGATAATGAAGTTAGTCAATCTGAAATCTGTTTCTTGTTTTCTTAGTCAACTCATACACTTCCTGTAGAAATGCTGAGAGAAGGAAACTCAAAATGATTGCTGGAGCTCCGAAAGAATTTCCAGTGAGCCTTTTGCCCGCTTTCGGGTACACAATGCAGGGAGTTTCACAGACGCAGATTCAAAAAGAGGTCACTAGCAATTATATGGAAGAGACATTTCTTCCTCCATTGTGTTCATTTCTATAATTTCAGGTTGGTGAAAGGGGAAAACGCTTGACTAACCAAGTTGTGCTTCAGGAAGAGCAAGTCATTTAATTCTTCTAGACCTTACATTCTTCATATGGGAAATAAGAGTTAGACCAAATCAGGATGTCATCCAGTTCTACCTACAAAGCAAGAATCCTGAGATACTTGTGTGGTAACAGTTTCAGGAATCAATGCCGCAGTGTAAAACTCTCTCTGGGTTTCTGTCCTCAGCACTATTCTGTGAAGCATTTTTAATTTTTCCACACTGATCCCAACTTAAAGCAACCACTTCTTAGGCAAGATAGATAGTGCTTCTTTTCTTCAATCTCAATTTTTTAAAAATGTGGGAATCTGCTAGAAGAGTGGGCTGTATAGATTTGGGGGTCATGTAAAATACTTTGTCATTTTCCAGCCAAGAGGAAAAAATTGCCTTTTTATTGGAGAACCATTCTTTTCAGGTTTCATTATCAGGTCACCTAAGGAAACTCCTCGTGAATTTTTAGGAAACTTTTGTGAGAAAATATTGATTGCATGACAAGTGCTATAGGGTGAAATCATTACTATCTGTTCTTGCTCCTTAGTGTGGCATGACTGATTGCCAGAAACGAGACTATTACCTTGATCTGGCTAACAACTTACCATTGACGGAGAGATTTCATATGAGTTGTTACTTTGACACAACAAACTGTGCACCCGACATCTCTCCCCCATTTCACAGGGGAGGAGCTGAGAGTTAGCTCTGCACGTGGCTGGTATGCAGCAGGATCTGGCTGGGACCCAAGAGCCACAGATTCCTATGAAATTAAGAAGGCTCTCTGCATCTTTACTAGGAAATAGAAAGTGTCAAAACAAGGCCACGGGGCACTCCTTTACAGAAAGATGCAGGATGCTTCCTGTGGCAGACTTTATTGCCACCAACTGATTCCTGGTTTCTCTCTCCTCTAGGTACCCAACAAAGATTGTAGTCCTCTTCATGAAGTTAGGTGTGTCCTCAGACTTACATGGGCCAGAGGATTTTACTTAGAAATCAGACAACCCCCAACCAGAAGTATTAATGAAGGTAGATCCATCAGTTTGGGTCCTGCTGTTGTGATCATGATAAGCAGAGCTCTTTACTAATAAGCAATAGATTTAATGCAAGCAAGTGGGTTAAGCCACAAGTTGGGGATTTGTTTGTTACTGCAGCTTACCTTAGTCTGTCCTGACTGATACAGTTTCCTAATTCAAATTGAAATCTTTTGTAAAGGGAACTATCTTTTGGGGGGTGGGGTATGAACTGTTGTAAACTTGAGTCTTATACACATATCTTTTAAAGAGAAAATTTTCCCTAGTCCCCTTATGTTTTTATTTAAATTAATTTTACTGTCTTCTTAAATATGCACAAGCATAAAACTAAGAATAAATTCTTTATGTATATAACACTTAAACAACTATGAAACCCAATGTCAAAGTTCATGAAAAAGAAAAATGCCACAAAACCAAAGATTTATACGTAAATGACAAAAAGATGTGCCAGATGACACTGTTTCGTGGGAACTAAATTGCCACTCAAACGTCAGCATGGTTCTGAATTCAGTAAAGTGGGTTCTCTGGGGTGTGGTGTTATGTCTCAATTGTCCTACCACTTTTCTCTCTTTCTGAACTACCACAAAGCATTCCTTAATTAATATAGCGTGGGGAAAGCTTAAAGGAGTCATTTCACTACCAAATGAGCCCCTGTCCTTTGTAGTTGGCCGGTAGCAGTTGAGATCAATGCTGGTGCCAATAAACAAACTAAACTGGAGCTTGGAAGTTTTGTGTTAGCACTCAATTTAAGATGATTACCTAGATAAGCCTGATGATGCTAAACTTGTTAATATTATCATTGAAACAAAAGCCCTAAGCTTTTAAAATTCTTCCCAAATCTAGGAATCTTCCCCCTTTCAAAAATATATTTCATATGCCACTGAACTATATTTAAAGATAGTTGAAATGGCATATTTTATGTATATTTTACCCCAATTAAAAATCTGTTTCAGAAAACAAAAGCACAGGTTTCAGAGCAAGATATTCTGACTGTCAAATCTTTATTCCCACTGTTCTGATGCTGGGTGGTTTTGAGGCAAGTTACTTAACCTCTCTGAACCTTTGGCACGTCATCTGTAGAGTAGTACCACATGTATTTTAAGTGGTTGTTTTGAAGAACAGAGAGGATGGAATGAAAGGAAGAGTCTAGCGCTGTGCCATTCTGTGGAGATATGCTATGTATTTTCCTTCTGGGCCATTGCTAGGCTGCATTTCCTAGCTTCCCTGGCCACTCAGTGTGGTCACATGGCTGAGATCTGGTCAACAAAACGCAGGTGGAATTGATGGAAGACATAGTTCATAAAAACGTCCCACACAATCTTCCACTCTTCTCCATCTGTGGGCCGAATCAGAGAATCTAAGACAAGAGCCAGTGCTGTAGGGCAGGGCGTAGAAAGCTTTTCCTATAAAGATCCTCCTGGTTAATATTTTAGGGTTTATGAGCCCTAGAGTCTGTTGCAAGTACTGCACACTGCCACTGTAGTATGAAAGCAAGTACAAAGCCCAGGTGATATGTAATAAATGGGTAAGGCTGTGTTCCAATAAAACTTTATTTACAAAAACATATGTAGAAGAGCAGTAGGTCAAATTTGGCCTATGAGCCATAGTTTGCTGACCTCTGCCCCAGGGTGTGCCAGGATCACAAGGTGGAAGGAATCTAGGTCACTCAGTGACTACATGAGCGAACAGATTTTATACAAGCAAGAAATTAACTATTAGGTATTTGAGATTTCGGGGTTATTTCGGCATTAGCCTACTTGGATATTGTTGGAGGAGGTCATCGAGAGAATGTGACCACGGGTGAACTTGACCTCAGGCAATCCAAGGCTCCTCCCTCCCTGACCCTCCTTGAAAAGTATGGTTTGCCCTCTGTCCCCCCAGGTTCTGTCACAGAGCCTTCCCAACACGTGTTAGTGAAACAAATCAAATACTATCAGCAAATAATTACATGTCTGGAGAAATTAATGAGTGTACCATTTTGACATTCTAGGTTGTCATTGTCTCCTCTCTCCATCCCACTACCCTATTCCTAGATACACATCTGGGTTGTTATGTGCCCCTTCCCAGATAATCAGAGACACACAGTTAGAAGGCAGTTTGCTTGGGTAACGAGAATAGAGCTTGGTGAACGGGCTCATTTCACGTGAACAGGTTGCTCCCTTGTACACTAAGCCCCCAGAGCCTACCTCAAAGTCAGCTTTGGGCTCGTGCTCAGCTGCTATGGAACCGTTCCCTGTACAGCCTGTCACCCGCAAACCTGCCAACACCACCACTGCAGTCAGATACTTTGTGCCCCTAATTCAGGGTCAGGGAGACTGAAGCCCAGATGGGTTAAAGAGCTTTTCCAAAATCCTATGTTGGCAATACCAGAAACAGAGGCCTGCCAGAGTCCGCAGCAGCGTGCTACTTACTGGTTGGCTTCTGACGTCTCTGGAATCTCTCCCACCCTCCCTACCTGAAATGTATTTGTTGGGAGCAATTAACCTCAGGATGAGAATTTGTCACCATTCTGTGTGAGTTTCAAATTTTCCCATTACAGGAGGAAATGAGAAAAATATGTCCTAGATCACACAGAGAAAAATGTTTCATTGTCTTAATTGCCTTTCTATTTCAATCAAGAAAGGCATTTAATTATTGCTGAGCTACATTCAAGACTCTCTCTCAAGACTATTACTCTCCCCTGGTGAGTTAACCAAATCTGTGCAAAATGTTTCCCAAGTCTGAATATTAATATCCAGCATTTATTGAGCACTTTTTATATGCCAATGACTATTTCAATCCCTGCCATTTATGATCTCACTTATTCCTCACAGCAAGTCTGTGAAGTGGAAAGAGACATTTTTCTCCTCTAACAAATGAGAAGACTGAGGCACAGAGAGGGAACAGCTGGTCCAAGTCCCAGTAAGTGGTAAGGGTGATGCGCAATCCCAGGGCACCCTTGAGGTCACACCTCTCCTGTCAGCACGCTGCTGAGCTGACTCTGAAGAGCGGAACCTTCCCCTCTGAGAACATGTGCAAAAGCAATGTGGGAGAATCGTCCACGTGACTGGAGTCAGCTACTCCAGTGTCATTCAGACCTCAAGGCTCTGGAATTTGAGGTGGGTCATCAAGAGGCTACAGAGTCAGGTTGGGGAGAGGGCAGATTTCTTCTGGCTTCTCCCACAATCGAGGAAAGAAGCCCTTGCTACTGAACACCAGAACCCAGATCCCTGGAAAAGTCCAGGTGACCTTCACTCGGGGCCTACTCTGACTCCATCATCGCTGTCAGAAACCACAGGGAAATGAAATAAGTTTTCTGTGATATGTATTCCATGGCCATTATTCTTACCTCACTTAATATTTAAGAGAATGAAGAATAATTAACTCAGTATTTATACCCTAAAATTAAATGGCATGAACACATGTGTTGTTTGAGTAAGAAAAAAAGTATTTTTGTGTGTGATGGACTGTACCTTTCAGCAAGCATATAAATCAGATCAGAGACTGGCCCACATCAGTAGCAAAGTTGACACTTGCAATTGTTCATAAGGATTTTAAATTTCACAATAGGTAAGTACAGAACAATAAGACTACTTAATATCTTCAAACTAAAATGTTTTATAATTTGGATTTTGAGGAATTTAGTCTTTACAGTAGTCTTAATTTTAATATCACAGTTATGTTTAAGTATTTTAATAAAATATTCTATTAGCATTACTTTGCATAAGGGTATATGTGGGAAAAAATTGACTTTTTAAAATAAAATAAAATAGCCCTGGCCAGGTAGCTCCGTTTGTTAGAGTGTTGTCCCGATACACCAAGGTTGTGGGTTCAATCCCTGGTCAAGGCATGTACAGGAATCAACCAGTGAATGCGTGGATAGATGTGAGAGTAAATTGATGTCTCTCAAATCACTAAATACAATTTTAAAATAAAAATTAAAAAAAATATAAAACAGCCTCTATTTCTCATAAACAAGAGCAATTGTTGATCCTTTGTATCTCTGAAGGCTTCTATTCATACGCCTGATCATTTTGTTCAGGTAAATCTGTGTTATCTACAGGAAATATGTTAACACTAATTAAGTAAACATTAGAAGCTCAGCTCCTTGTATTAAGATTCGTGGAAGTCATACAGCATTGAGACACACAAGCAGTTGTTGTCTAGTAAAGACCAGAGCCATAATCTTCAACAACTAGAATTAGGTAAGAAATCTAAGCAAAGTTGATATTCTCTTCATTTTCCTTGGTGCTAGGTCCATGGCCAAGTGCACAGTACTTCATAGGCATTTAAGCCCCCAAATTCCATTATGTTCTGAGGAGACTGTGATGACTCAGACACATTCAGTCTCACAAGAAACTAAAAACAATGTCACTGAGTTTCCGGTTTCTGATCATGATGGCCACGGCATTCAGATGAAAGACGCCCCCCCCCACCCTGCCACATCCCCCACACACAGGGGTTTAAAGACTTTTTGAAACCTCCTAAAAAGGACTGAAGAGCCCAAACAACAGTGGGGCACTCCTGGGACAATTTTGAAGACAGACCTGTGACCAGAGAAACAAGTGGGACATTACACTCGGAAGCACGTCTGCCCCAGAGCCTCGCTGGTTACTGCCCACCTGGGCTTCTACACAGGGGCCTCATGGGGGGCGCAACTCAATTCCCTTCCACGGTGAAATGTTTTAGGAGACCTCCTCATGTTCAGCTGGGATTTCAAAGAACTACATTTTCAGCATCAGGCCAAAGCTAATCTAAATCTCCCTCTCTTGCCCAACATTGGAGGCCTTCTGGCCCCAGATGTCTCAGGAAGATTGGGAATTGGGCCACGAGACCCAGGTACTCACTGCCTGCCTTGGCTAAGGAGTCTCAGATTGCGGGATAATATAGAGCAGCTCCTGACTGGAAGTACACCAGATACCTGACCGAGCAAACCCAAGCCTCTCAGGGGGAAGGAGTACCTGGGCCAGGCCTTGGTTACCCTACACATGATATTACAAGGGCAGAGAAGGCGAGCAGTCAAAAATTAGCAGGAACAGAAGGAAACACCATTACATCATGAGGCTCAGCAGAACCAAAAGAAAGCAGAAACCTGTCTGTACTCTCTCAGATATTCACAGATACCAGGGGCTAGAACCTCAATGTATCTTTTTTGGGGGAAACACAATTCAACCCATAAATAATATAACCAAAATTGCAGAACTGTAGAATGTTACTTCCAAACCAGTAGAAGAAATGAATCGAACAATTATAAATACTGAAGATGAAAAATAATATTGATACCAAAACTTACAGGAATAGTATGAGAAAGGAAGATTACAGGCTGATCTTTTTTATGAACACAAATTTTTTAAAAAATCTATACAGAATATTAACAAATTAAACTCACAATATAAAAGGATAACATCTTATGAACAAGTGGGGTTTAGCCTTTCATTTTGAGGTTGATGTAACATAATGACAATCAAGTAATATAATTTGCCACAATAGATTAAAAGAGAAAAATCATATTATTATCATGATAGAGATAGCAATTGATACAGATAATAATAATAATAATACCTACCTCCTACGGCTATTGCGATGATAAAATAAATCTAGATAAGGCATTTAGAAGAGCGTTTGGCACATGACAAACACTCAGGAAAATGTTATTTATTAATTATCACCATTTATAAACTCTAACAGGCATTTCATACACATACACAAAACACATCTAAATGACCAATATATAGATTAGAAAGTACTCACCCTCATTAGGATACAAGCAAATACAAAATAAAGCCAGAATAGATACTACTGCCCCCATCAAATAGGCAAAAGTAAAGAAGCCAACAATACCATGTGTTGCCTAATACAGATAGAAACTCTCATAAACCGCTAATAAGTACAACCAGTTTTTTTGTTTTTGTTTATTAGAGAGGGGAGAGAGAGAGAGAGAGAGAGAGAAAAGAGCATTGATTTGTTATTCCACTTAGTTATTCATTCGTTGGTTGCTTCTTGTATGTGCCCTGACCAGGGATTGAACCCACAACCTTGGTATAATGGAATGACGCTCTAACCAGCTGAGCTACCGGGCCAGGGCCTAGTACAACCACTTTGGAAAGCAGTCTGGTATTAGCTACCAATTTTTTTTTACCCTATAATCCAGAAATTCCATTCTTCAATATACACTCTACAGAAAAGCATGTTAAACCAACTAACATTCCAGAAATAAATCCTTCTTGGTTGTAGTATATCATCCTCTTTATATGCTGCTAAATTCAGCCCACTCATATTTTGTTAAGAGTTTCTGTGTCTATGTTCATGAGAGAAAATGTGGTAGTTTTCTTTTAATGAGGTTATTGTCTGGTTTTGGTAACAGGATAAGAGTAGCCTCACAAAATGAGTTTATTTTTTATTTTATTTTTTAAAAAGATGTGCAGGGTTTTTAATGGACAACAAATAAAAATCCGTGAGGTCATGGCAATTTGACAGTATTATGATGAAGTTCAATAAAGGTGCATGGGGTGCTTGGATCAGATTCTACAGCTGTCTCTTTCTGCAGCTCCTAATCCATCTGGCTCCTTAAATGGTGGGGAAGCCCTTATTTCAGGAGATATAAGGAGTTATAGGTTGTTCTCTTACTAAAAGATCTTCTCATGTCAATTGTCTTTTTCTTTCTTTTTTTAATAGTATATTTTTATTTTATTTCTTTCATTGCCATTATCCCCGTTATACCGTCTTCCACCTCCACTCACCACCCTCCCCACCACCCCGCCATCACCCCACTGTAGTCCATGTCTCTGAGTTCTCACACAAAATGAGTTTGAACTGTTTTATCTTGCTGTTTTTAAAAAACAGTTTGTGAAGGATCAATATGATTTCCTTTTTAAATATTTGATATAATTCACCATTAAGAAACTAACCTGGTTCTGCACTTTTCTCTGTGGGTATATTTTAAATGGCTAATTCAATTTCTGTAATTTTTCCCCTTTTTTTATTCTTACTTATTCTATTACAGTGGTCCCAAATTTTCCCCCTTTGCCCTCCTCCATCTAGCCCACCCTCCATTCCCACAATGCATACCCACACCATTGTCCTTGTACTTCTTTAAAAAAATAAATTGGGGGATACATTGTATGTAGAGAGATGTAGTGACAAGTGTTGAAATCTTGTGCTTTCCAAGTAGGCTCCCCCACTTTAAAAATTGTGATAAAATATATACAACATAAAATTTATCATTTTAACCATTTTGAAGTGTGTACAGTTCAGTAATGTTAAGCATATTCACATTGTGCAACCGATCTTTCAGCTCCTAAAACTGAAACTCTCTACCCACAGACGACAGCTGCAGCGGGTTGGTGTGGGGCAGCGGGGGGTGGAGGGACTGAGCAGAAAGGAAACAGGACTCACAGACGTGGACAACAGTGTGGTAACTGCAGGGGGGAGGGGGTATAAGGGGACTAAATAGTAATGGAAAAAATACAAGAAAGATTAAATTAAAAATTAAAAAAAGACAATAGTTTGTGGTATGCTTTTGGTCAATTTCCAGATCACTGAAATGATTGTTTTGAAGTTGCAACCAACTTAGTTGTTTTTTAAGGGTAATATGTGCCAACCTTCTCACTCCATCATAGCAGAAGTTAGAAGTCTCAACGCACACCTCAAGTAAAATAAAGGCTGAGGAGTCCTACAGTGTCGTTCCCCTTATATCGAGTTCTAAGTTCAGGCTAGACTGAAACACCTGGTCTAGGGGTGAGGGATGCTCTGAAGAAATGCAAGTAAATGACCATCACATGAGTGAGCACGGTAGTTTCCCTGTCAGGGACGAAGGGGCTGTGGTTGGAAATGGACACGCAGAGTACAGGGTTGGCTTCTGGGGGCCAACACTCTGCTGTGCCTTCACCTGGGTGACGGTTGACAGGAGCTCACTTCGTAACCATTTCTCAAATAGCCCATTATACCTATGTGTGCGTATGTTTATACAGGTGTACATATGGCATACATATTTTATATATATATATAGTTTTATAGGTACATATGTCTGTCAAAACTTATCACACACTACACTTTCAGTATGTATAGTTTATTGCATATAAATTATACCTTAATAAAGCTTTTTAACAATGGCTCAAAGATAAAAAATCTGTATGCCCTACCCTCTTTGGAAAATGGGTTTGGCAACCTACATTCACTCCACCATTGGTTCAAGAACCCCATCAGGTGCTATTTGGGGAGTCAGCATGGCCAGGTCCCTCACTGGAAGGGACTGTCACTCTCTTGGTAAGTTAGTGAACACATGTTTTCTGGTCATTGCTCCTTTCTTGAAGAACCTATTTCCCTCATGGGGAATTCTCTCTGCCCTACTGTGGCTGCCTTCACTTAACAATAACCCTGGACAAAGGGTGGCCACATTGTGACTTAGAAAGAACCAAATGGACTTCCTCTCTCAGAACCCTTTTCTCTGCTGTGGGGCGAGGATTGGAGCTGAGCTGGGGGACGCTGCAAAGTGGGCGTCCCCTAGTGGTTGTTTCAGCAGCAGCCTTACTATTTTTGTGTAGGAGGGATGAGACTGGCTGAGATTCTACTACAGCATAGCATTTTGGAAAAGGGTAAGAAATCTCAACTGCTTAGACAAAGAGGAGGGGTCTTCAGGGAGTTTAAAGCTCCCCCTCCTATCCCCTTGAAGTCACCACTGGGAAACTCCTAAAGACATTGTCCATTAGCACCTGCTACCCAAAGCCCCAGAGTCAATATGGTTTCTCACTCTGCAGATCCTGGTTCTCTTGCTGTTTTATTTTTTTTCCCCCATGAGCCACCCTTTATTAATAAAATAAATACCCTTTTTGGTTTAGCTTGCCCAGAGTTGGCTTCTGTTGCTTGCACCATAGAAGGCTGATTCAGTGGGAAGCCGAGCACCAGATGGGATGAGGGACATTTAAAGCCTCTTCCCACGCTGTGGTCCTAGATAAGCACAAGTGTAATTAGGCCTTTCTTATCGGAATCAATAGTTATAGATGTGCTAGGAAGACAATACTTGGCTCAGTATCTCAAACAAACATGTTGGCTCTAGACACTTGAAAACAATGAAATAAAGTATAATTTGCAGCCCAGGGAATAGTCTTGGGATATATATAGTTGCAGAAATGGGCTCGAAGTATACTTACTAGTGCTATTCAGCAACCTTTCGAAGGAGGCTCTGCCAAAGTATCATCTTTCACGAAGACTGATGTGAACATGTACTAAAACAATGGAGTGAATGTTGGGAGCCAGGAATCTGTGAACATAAGGGAATAATTTAATCATAAACATTAATTAGCATCAGGAACAAATGGGGCTAGACAAAACCTGAAGAATTCTCCAGCAAATCTTAGGTAAGTCTCTCACCAAAACAATAACAATCACCACCATTCTACACATTGGGTTTTTACTAGTATAGTTAGTGGGTCTCAGGAAACCTTGTATCTTCTTGGTTTGAATCTCGGTGTACCTTCAATGATGAATATTGAGAAAAGGAAAAAAAAACAGAGGTTTGTACTCTGAGTTGGGGTACGTGAGTGGTAAAAGTATAATTCTATAGAATTTGGTATGGAAAAAAGTTTCTATTGATTCATAATCAACCTCCTATGAAAATTTCTTCTGAAATCTCTCTAGATAGTTTTGTTGCAGATAGGAAAGTATCTGTTTGGCTGAACACTGAAACTGACCTCTCAGGTTTTGGGCTTCCAATGGCAAATTAAATCCATGTTACCAAGAAAAGGAAATTATGGAAAAATAACTGTAATGCAGAAAATAATTAATGTATCGATCTTTATGCATTTCTGGATCTCCTTACCTATAATGGCTTTCTTATATTGTGACACAGGCATTAAGAAAACAAAACATATTTGACAGAAATTGCTGGCTTTCCCCTTTGTAAATCATTTAGTAACACTGGGTGGCTAAGTAATTGTCTTGGCTCCTATAAAATCCCCTATGCTGATTGTGGCAAGCAAATTAGTAACAGATTATACGAAGCAGGGGAAAGCTTCACTAATATTATGGAATAAAGCTTGCGATTAGAGGGCTTGGACTTCGAGGTCTTCGCTCTGAATTTCTGTGAAGAATGAAGAAAAAACCCTCTGCACCAAAATTGAAGGGGACCAGGCTTCTGATTGTGTCCTAGGGGATTTGGAGAAAGCTCAAGCAATTTGAAACATCCCCTCAGGTTGTACTGAGCAGAATTCCTGACCTCTGCCACATCCTATCCATCACAAGCCTTTATCAGGAGAAGATGCCAAATCAGAAGCCATTTGGTGGCATATAATTGCTTCGACGCTGACAGCACAGGGCCATACATCATCTCCTCTGTTTAAAAGGGAGAGGGCGGTTTAAATGGGAGAAGACAGTATAAAAGCAAATCTCAATAAACACTAAAGACATTTAAACCAATACTAAACTGAAAAGAACATCCAAATAAAATGAAAGCTTAAATATAGATTGCAGAAAAAGAGGACTAATGTATGATGTCTAATCACACTCTTTATGGTGTATTAGAAATATTGAAGAATCAAGAGTTGAAAGAAAGAAAAGAATGAAAGAAAGAAAGGGAAGGTGAGAGGAAATACTCAACCTTAGAACCGCTTATGAAAGCAGGGGCCTGGTTTGAGATGGTCTATGAAGTATTGTGGTTGGTTTCATGGATACGGACTTAAATAATGCTGAACCTCACAGGCAGAAAGGTCTTCTGTTCTTAGTCTCAATCCTTTTGCTTACATCAAGAGGAAAAGGTCAGGGCTAGTCTGTCTTCAACTCCTCTTTAACACCTCCCTTTAAAAAGAAAAAAAAATCAGGCCACAGGCTCTGAGCCTTTGGCAGATAATATCATCTAGCTCCAACTTAATTATATTGTTTTTATTATATTTATTTTTGTGGTTACCTTCCATTTATGGCAACTGAACTAGTTTCCATTTGTGATTGATCTGCCTACAGTTTGTTTCTTTATTTACATTTTTGAAAACTGAGTCAACTTAAAGATAAACATTCAATAAATTAGAGTAGTGGGTGAAAAAACAAAGGAAACTAATAGTGGGGCCCAATGTGGTTGAGCAAAAAATCTTACATAGGGCACTGAAATGATTTTAGTTAAGAAATTACCATCTTAAAATCATGGACTGTGGGAGCCACAGGAGACTAAAGCAGGCACTCCAAATCCCACTTTACCAAGGAGGAGGCGGCCAAGGCCCAGAGACAGGGTGCAAAGGACCAGAACTTGACAAATTTGTGATGTCAAAAACAGGCCTTACTCTAAGCTGACTGCCTCTTCCTCCAAAGCTTTTTCCATTATTTAGCCTATACATTTCTCAACAGCTATGAGTTGAACTTGCAAATGTGTCCAGTGTGCAAAGGTGTCAAAATAAAGAGGCAAGGCGCTGAGGAATTGATACTCTTTACTGAAACAGATAAAACTTGTGCAACTTGTACAACCACAGTGTCATCTAGTGGTGTTCTTCGATAGTGCAACTTTTGATGCAATCCTTGAGCAAGTTCGTCATAAAAAACAAACCTTATTTTGTACCATATCCCTCAGTTTTAGCTTGTCTATTTCTTCATGAAGAGATTTATTTTTAACAGGACTGCCACCTAAGTGAAGTTGTGCTCTTTCTTAATGCATCATGTCAAGACTCAGGTGATGATGGTTTGTCTCTTTACTAGTGATGTCACCATATTTTTCGGACCATAAAATGCACATAGGTTTCAGAAGAGGAAAATAGGAAAAAAAAACTTTGAAGCAAAAGCTGTGGTAAAATATTTAATAACAAATAACATAATATTTCACCAATGTACATGTAAACAGAACTCAACAGCAGCATTAACAACCATTATTCCTCCCAAATTTGGGGTAGGGGGAGAAAGTGCATTTTATAGTCCGAAAAATACGATATATGTGGACTTTGGGGTATCTGCTCAATATTTTGCAAGCTTAAAAATGCTAAAATATTGATTCATTTAAAAAAGAAAGAAGTTTTACTATACATCCACAATTCTTGCCTGGGGGAACACTTTGTAAAGTATATGATTGTCTAACCACTATGCTGCACACCTAAAACTAATATAAAATAATAGAAAACATAAAAATAATAAACTTGAAAAGTAATAATTCTTGCCTAAATCAATTATTACTATAATAGTTGCAAAATGGTAATTCTCTAATTGTCTTTCTACATGTTTATTAGTTTTCATTTTTCTAAAAAATCTTTCCCTATTCTCTTATTTATTAATATGGACTCATGAATTCTTACATCATCTAAAACATACATAAATTATATATACTATACCTAATCCATAATTTATTGCTACTTTTTATAAATATATCAAAAATGTGGGGACTTACAGCCAAGATGGAGGCATAGGTAGACACACTGTGCCTCCTTGAAGGAGAAGGACAACAACAAATTTAAAAACAAAAAACAACCAGAACTCACAGAAAATTGAACTGTATAGAAGTCCAACAACCAAGAAGTTAAAGAAGACACATTCATCCAGACCAGTAGGAGGGGCCAAGATGGGCAGCCACATGGAGAGGTCATATGGCAAGGCAGTGGCTGGAGGACTGGGGCAAGCATGGCTGCAGCTGACAGATGGAGTGAGGTGAAGGCTGGTAGACAGGCTGTCCCACATTTGCGAGCGGATAAACCAGGAGGAATAACTGAGGAGCAGGATGGACCGCACAACCCAGGGCCCCAGCGAGGGGGAATAAAGCCTCAAACCACTGACTGAAAACACCTGTGGGAGTTGAGGCGGCGGGAGAAACTCCCAGCCTCACAGCAGAGTTCGTTGGAGAGACCCACAGGGTCCTAGAATGTATACAAGCCACCCACCAGGAATCAACACCAGAAGGGCCCAATTTGCTTGTGGGAAGCAGGCAAAGTGACTGAAATCCAGCAGAGAGCAAAGCAAGCACCATTGTTCCCTCTCTGACCCCTCCCCCACAGACAGTGACTGGGTTGCCCCACCCCAGTGAACACCTAAGGCTCTGCCCCTCACTATGTAACAGATGTGCCAAAACAAACAAACAAAAAAAAAATGGCCCAAATGAAAGAACAGTTGAAAGCTCCTGAAAAAATAGAACTAAGCAACGAGGAGATAACCAACCTATTAGATGCACAGTGCAAAACACTGGTTATCAGGATGCTCCAGGAACTCCCTCAGTACTTCAACAGCATAAAAAAGACCCAGGCAGCAATGAAGATCACATTATGTGAAATAAAGAAAAATCTACAGGGAACCAATAGTGACGGGAAGGAAACCAGGACTCAAATCAACGGTTTGGAGGAGAAAGAAGGAAGAAACATTCAACCAGAACAAAATGAAGAAACAACAATTTTAAAAAATGAGGAGAGGCTTAGGAACCTCCAGGACATCTTTAAACATTCCAACATCCAAATCATAGGGGTACCAGAAAGAGAAGAGGAAGACCAAGAAATTGAAAATTTATTCGAAAAATAATGAAGGAAAACTTCCCCAATCTGGCAAAGGAAATAGACTTCCAGGAAGTCCAGGAAGCTCAGAGAGTCCCAAAGAAGTTGGACCCAAGGAGGAACACACCAAGGCACAATCATAATTACACTAGACAAGATTAAAGATAAGGAGAGAATCTTAAAAGCTGCAAGAGAAAAGGAAACAGTTACCTAACAAAGGAGTTCCCATTAGACTGTCAGCTGATTTCTCAAAAGAGACCTTGCAGGCAAGAAGAGGCTGGAAAGAAGTTTTTGAAGTCATGAAGGGCAAGGACTTACATCCAAGATTACTCTTCCAGCAAAGCTATCATTTAGAATCGGAGGGCAGATATCTGCTTCCCAGATAAGGTCAAATTAAAGTTCATCATCACCCATCCCTTATTATATGAAATGTTAAAGGGACTTATCTAAGAAAAAGAAGATAAAAATATGAACAGTAAAATGACAACAAACTCACAGCTATTAACAACTGAACCTAAAAAAAAAAACAAACACAAATTAAGCAAATGACTAGAATAGGAACAGAATCACAGAAATGGAGATCACATGGAGGGTTATCAGTGGGGGAGTGGGAAGGAGAGGGGGAAAAGGTAGAGAGAATAAGTACCATAAATGGTAGGTAGAAAATAGACAGGGGGAGGGCAAGAATAGTATAGGAAATGTAGAGGCCAAAGAACTCACATATATAACTCACGGACATAAACTAAAGGGGGGGAATGCGGGTAGGAGGGGGTGTGCAGGGTGGAGAGGAATAAAGGGGGGAAATGGAACAACTGTAATAGCATATCAATAAAATATATTTTAAAATATATATCAAAAATATCATGAAAGTCAAAAATGTGAGGACTGTTCCACATTAAGGAGAGTAAAGAAATATAACAACTCAATGACATACATAATCCTGGATTTGATTCTACCTGGGATGTGAAGGTAGCTATTATAAACAGCTAGAAAAGATATTATTGGGATAATTGATGAAATTTGAATAATTCTTTTAATTAATATTGTGGGTAATAATAAAACTGTACCAATGTTAAATTTTCTGTTTTGATTACTTTACTCTGACTATAAAAATATTAGAAAATACACACTAAAATATTTAGGGGTAAAGTAGCATTGAGTCTGCAGCTCATTCTCGAGTAGTTCGAAAACTAATTCTGTGTGTGTGTGAGACATGAGAGAGAAAATAAGCAAATATGGCAAAAAGTTAAAAATTGGTGAATCTGGTGAAGACTACACAGGGCTTCTTTGTACTATTCTAGCAACTTTTCTGTCAATTTAAAATTATGTCAAAATAAAAGTTACCCCAGAAAAGGGAAATTCCTTAAGGTCTGAAGGAATTTGTAGTCTTATTTATTTAAAAAGTGAAATAAAATAAGAGCAAAGTAAATAAGTGAACATATACCCAGAGGCTGAGAATTTCCAAGTCTCAGCTAAGTTTCTTTTCACTGCAACACAGTTTAAGATAAAGCCCCACTCTTTTCATTAGGGAATTATCATGCTAGTCAAGGAAATCTAGTATAAATTACTAGTTTAAATTCCCCAGATGTCTGAGGAATTCCTCAAAGGCACACATATTTTTATAAAAACTGGCACATTTAATATCACATACAAAAGACTTTTATCGAGGTTGGGTTCTGGCGTTAAACCCAACCAACCAGCTGTGATTGCTCTTAATTTGAAATAGAATAAGCTGGCTCTGAAAAAAAAATTGCTCTAAACTATAATTCTCTTCATCGTATCAGGAAAAGAACACGGAGTGCAGGTGAGACTGCAGTTAGAGGCAGTGACTCGTTGGATGCGGGGGGGAGTTGATGTGAGCCTTGTGCAGAGAGAAAAATAACATACAAAATAATCTCTGGTTTGGGCACTAATGGCCATGGACTAGAAGCAGTTCTGGAACTCACTAGCTGTGCGGTCTGTGAGGCTCTCATTTAACCACCACAAACCTCGGCTTGCTCGCCTGCAGAATCGGAGCTATTTTGAGTGGGTATTCTAGGTCTGGCACTGCACACGGTGACTGGACTTGAGGTCCTGAGTGAAGCATGGGGAGGTGGGCAGTGTGGAAAGGATAATGTGCTGGGACATCTTCATCTCTTACGTCAGCTGGCCCAGCCTCTTCGGTCTCCAGCATCCACTCCGGCTCTCCTTCCAATCCGTTTTCCACAGGGCACAGCAGCTGCATGGGTCTCCTAAAAGGCAAACCTTCAGCTCAAAGTCCAACCTTCCTAACTCGGTATGCCAGCCCCTTGGTGACCTCATGGCCTGGTCCCAGGGTCTCTGTAGCATCACTCATGAGGCCCCGTCCCCACCTTTATTTCCTGCACTCTCTAAGCCCTAGTGCTTTCCAAGAGGCGTGTGCCATGGTGAACATGTCCAGCACCGCCCAGATCCAGTACGGCAGTGACCTGCCACACAGGGCTGTTGAACATTGAAACTGGTCAATGTGACTGAGAAACTGAATTTTTAATTTTTGAAATTTTATTCTACATCATTTGACTGAGCCTTAGTTTCTTCACCTGTGAGCTAAAAGGGTTGAGAGCTCAAACTAGACAATCTCTTAAGTCCCATTTCGGTCTTAAGTATTATGGTTTGTTCCGCTTAGCCTCTGGTCCAGGCTCATCTTTTTAAAAGGTATTTGGAGTTGCGGAAATTCCAGCTCTTTTAGAACTAACTAGGAAAAAAAAAGGTTAAACAGTGTAAAACAAGGCTTTACTGTAAAGTTACAGGGTGATCCCCCCATCCTCAAATTGGCTTGAGTAAGAGGAATTTGAGGCCAGAAGAGGCGGAAATGACATTGGGCAGAGGAGCCCTGTTGGGGATGGCCCTACTTCACACCACAGAAGCTCCCTGCCCCATGCAGTTTTGTTGGAATTTAAATAGTCATATGAGGCTGGTGGCTACCATATTGGACAGAGAAGACATAAAGCCTCTTTAGGTTCCCAGCCAGCTGTGTCTTCTCTCATCCCTGGGCCTTTGCCCTTGCTGCTGCCTCTCATTTGAAGACCTTTTGTCCATCCAGCATGTCCCCGCCCCTTGTTGCATGCTTTCATAGGAGGGGACGTATGCAAAGTCCACCACTGATAAACTTTCAACCACAAAACTTTCATGGTGCAAGCCAGGCTCTATTTCAGAGCAATAGCACATCAGTTATGCCCTTTGCTTTCCATGGACAGACATGCAAGGTGCTTTTTCTCTTTGCCCTTGGCTTTTCATTAATCTGGCGGGCAGAAGGCATCGTTGATTGGTCACAATTCATCCCATTAATGTATTTTGTTTGGCTTTCACAACATGTTAAAACTGGAGCCAACATACTAAATGGAAGAGGCCTCATTAAAAATATGGATCCTTGGGTGCTCTGGGACATCTGGGCACCCTGGATCCACGTTCACTTTTGCTCAGCAATCATCAGCTAGACTTGTTTTAATAGGGTGGTCCTAGCCACATGTGGCTCTTTAAAGTAACAAAAATTAAGTAAAATTTAAAATGCAGGTCCTTGGTCTCAGTAGCCACATTTCAAATGCCCAATAGCCACACGTGGCTATTGGCCACTATGCTGGGCAGGGCAGACACAGAGCTCTGCTGTCATCACGAAATGTTCACTGCATTCTCTGGAAGGCAGCTGCGGGGGGCTGCCCCCCAAAGACAAGGGTGTCAGCAGCCCCATGCTGGCCCACTCAGCCCTTGACATTACCTGTCTGACCTTCACAGGCATTTGAATTTGAGAACCTGGTCTATCATACTTTTGGGTTTCTATTTAAGTTTGCAGTATTTTGGAAAACACTACTAACCCTATCCTGTCATGAGGGTATAGTACAAAAGGAGTAGGAGCTGGAACTGATCTGAAAAGTGAATATGAAAGAAGGGATAATGAACCTGGAAAGTGAGGCAGGTGTGTGGGTGTGGGTGTGACCAGTGCTTCCTTGGTGGGGATTGCACAAGCAGGAAGCAAGCCATGGCTGGAAAATGCTGTGCACATGTAATCAACATTCAACAACAGGTGAGCAAAGAACTGTCTTGTGACTTGCAGGGGTCATGGGTAACATAAATGATGGGGTCCTGGGAGGGCCTGGTGAACTAGGCGTTGGAGGTAAGGTAGATGCCCGTTTAAGGGGCAGGAGCCCCTAGGCTCTGGTTGAGTAACACAGAGAGAATGATCTGATTTCTAGGAAACTCAGGAATCCAGATTTTTAGTGTGAAATCTCTCCATTTTAGTTCATGTCTTTTAGAAGCCCTGTCCAAGCCAAACAAAACAAGTTTGCCAGTTACAGCCAGGCCCCCGGGGCAGGTTTGCCAAGTCTGAGCCCATCCTGGCAGTGGCAGCAGAGGTCAGTGTGCCTGAAGAAGGTTGAAGAGAAGACTGGATGTTGCAAATAGGAAGGGTCAGGGTGGGGAAACTGCTGCAACCCAGGGACACTGGCTGACAAGGTCCCAGCCCCTCAGATCTGCAGAGCAACCAAGTGACAGAGCTGCAGAGTGCTGATCCGTCGGGCACTGTGACTGCCAGACTTTGGGGCACAGGAATCCCTTAAAAAGCTTTCCAAAGTTCCGGTGTCCTGGTCTCACCCAGCCCAGGGGATTCCACTGTGCAGACAAGTTTAAGAATCACTACATAAGGGGACCCTGATTCCAAGAACCTGTCTCCAACAGTGTCAACAAAGCTGGGTCTGGGTAGAAAAAATATGCCTCATAGAAAGCAAGAAGAGTCTTTCCATTTTAAATATTGACTGTTTGTTCACAGTCAGTGGAAAATGAATCCAGGGGGGACAAGCTTAAATGCCTCCCTAGTCACTTTGTACTTAAGAACAATGGACTTCACAAAAGCACAGACAAGTAGAGGTGTTAGGGTCCCTATCAAGGACCTCATCATGCTTCCTTCTCTATTTAATTGTGCGTCTTCTGAATGCCAGGGCAGGGAGTGTGCCTGGCATTGAACCCATGCCTGGTGTCTAGGAGCTACTTACAAATGTGTTGATTAGAGGCTGTGGGGACACAGGGAAGGCTAGCTGGTTGGGACCGAGAGAAGGTGGGGTTGGGGAGGATACTGGTTGAGGCTGTTCCTACACTTTACGTAGAACTGAAGGAACGTCAGTTGTCCATGTCAAAGAATAGAACTGGGGCCTGATGGAGACCACCTGTGGTGGCTACTGAGTGAACGAAACCTGCAAAAGACCCCGCACACTGATGTCTACAGGAAGTGGCCCCTATGGTGCCTTTCCTACCACCTCCACCAACTTTAAGAATAAAAATGTATGAAAAGCATGTGTCTGTGTATGCATACATACTCATGTCAGCATTAAGTAGACTCGGAAGCCAAACTTCCTGGGTCCCAATACTTACCACTTTGGACTTGGAGCAAATCACTGAATGCCTGTGCCTCAGTTTTCTCATCTGGAAAATGGGGATGATAATATCTACCTCAACATGTGAGTGAGTGTAAGGAGTTGTTCTGCCTAAAGGGATTAAAAGAGTACCTGGCACGAGGTAAGGGTTAGCTATCACTTTGTTGAAGAATATAAGAAAAAAAGGATGTGATGCTTGACTTGACGGATGTGTGAAAAACACTGACGGTGAGTTCTGTTCGTTAGAGCACAGGGTTACGGGGCCTGGGGATCAAACCACAAGGGCTTAAAGGGAGGGGAGGCAGTTCACTAGCTCTGACTGCTTAGCTCTTCAAACACATGGCGAAGGTCACTACCAGGCCTGAGCGATTCGGGGAGAACGATTACACACGCACTGACCCCCTCACCCCCATGCCAGGTGGTTGGCTGCTGGGGACCCTCGAAGTCCACTTCCATAAATGGTATGTTATTAAGTCTACCTTTATATTGGATTCTAAAAGCACCACACTGCTAGATCTCCGAAGGTTTGTTTCCAAAATTCTATGGTTAATTCTGTGTGTTTGTGGGGGGAGAAAAAAACTGACAATGTTTTACCTTCAAATGTAAATAGTTTCAGACATTTCTGGGTGGTTAATCAACCACAATGGCTGGTCGACAGGGCCAGATTTTGCACGTGCACCTGCACTAACGTGCCCGCCAGGCTTCGCTGCTTCGCTGCAGAAGCCCTGTGAGCTGTGAGATCTGTGGCAGTTCAACCACAGACTTTCCTCAGAGGCCACCGTCTTTTGTCTATCTCTTCTCTAAAAACCTTCTTCCATAAAAGCGGTGGCTCCCAAAACCAGGAACCCCCTCTCTCCAGAAGAGCAGGAACATTTGCTCTAGATCAAAGCTTCTCACATGTCCATGGGATCAGAATCATCTGCAAAATTTGTAAAAAGATAAGATGCTCAGTCTCCACCGAAAACCTACCTAATCAGAATCTGCAGGGCAGAGCCCAGGCATCTGTATTTTTGACAAGCTTCCCACCTATTTACAATGCCCATCAAAGATGGAGAAACACTGGCCTCAGGTCATGCAACAATTTGGTGATACCAGAGTGTAAAATTCTAACAGACCAAAATTGAAAATAGGTTCCAATGAAACACTAGGTCACTTATAAGAATAACAAAACTGAACTACTATAATTAGAGAAAAATGAAAATATACAGATTCTACACTTTCGCAAATGAACATCAGATTTACCCACAATGCTTCTGGTTCTCTTACATTTTTCACTTTGATAAACACAGGATATTTGCACTATATAGTTTCATTAAATGAGAAGCTATACTTGCCCAGTAATCACAGCCTCTCCTAGGGAAACAGAAGAGTTTGCTGATAACAGATCTTGAAAGCAGATCAAGAGCAGCAGGTCGTGGTGGGGAGGGGATGGGAGTGAATTAGAAACTAGCCCACTCAACCCACCTCAGTTCCTGCCAACTGTTGCCAGGCAGGAATGACTAACCTCACGTGGCCTGCTCCTCCGATTTTCTGAGAAGAGTGCAAAATCGAGTTTGTATTTATAGGCTTGCAATTTTAAAGTCATTAGCAACCAGTTCAGACGTTTTTGACAACATCACTTTGAAGTGCACCATGGAGGCCAAACCTTAACACAAAGCAGAGTTCATCGGCCCAGATTCCACCCAGATGGCCCAGACCTGGGACTTCTGTTCTAGAAGCTCCGAGTTCTGTGTCTCACTCAATTCAGTTAGACAATCAGAAACCAATTCCAGAAAGGATTTCACCTAGCTGGCACCTAACATTATGCTCTCTGCCTCTAGAACAAACAAGATCCTCTGCCTTTTCTGAACTGTCGGGTTTAGCCGAGGAACCACATACTAGGTTCATTTGTTCACTCAGTGGATACTTAAGAGGACTGCTGCCCCATGGTGGGCACTTGGGAACCCAGTGTAAGCCAAACTCGAGTTCAGTTTCATATTTGCACAGCACATAAAAATATATACAAATTCCATCACTCAGTCAGTGGTAGATGGGCAACATCCTGAGCACAGTGATATCTTAGAATCACAAGGGCCGACCCAGGATCACACAACTTGAAAGGGAGTAAAAATGACAGCCCAGAGCTCCTGCCTTTAGTCAAAGCTCCTCCCATGGCCTGTATTTCCCTCAGTCCAACAGGGCTGATAAAACGCTTGTCAAAGGAAACTCAGCAGGCACAACACCACTCAGAAATTCCTTCAGTTTGGCAAGTTCTTGTTTGGAAAGTAAGAGAATATTCCATCTAGAATTGGCTCAGGATTGATTCCACATTTATAGACTATCTTTCCAGCAAGTCTGACACCACATCTTAGAATATATAAAACAAAAAGCACAGCAAGGGATTGCTTGTACCTATATAAGAATAGAAAGAAAAATAAAGGGTCAAACAGCCCAACATCATCAAAATAGATTAGAGAAAGAACATGCACATTCGTGTTGGTAAAAGCAAGAACAAGGAAGAAGATGCCAGAAGCGTAGTGAGTAGCAGGGTTTGCTCAGTGTTCCCTGGGAATGTTCTACACCTTGACTCTCAACCTATCCACATACTGCATCCAACTGTCGAATCCACTGGAAAGTATTTTTCTGAGTGGCCACAAGAATGACTAGTTCCATAAGCAGCTCCTAGTATTTTTTATTTTTTTTCCAAGCAAGTAGTACCGAATAAAATGTAATTCTTTTTTTTTCCTTTTAAGTCATAGCATTCTCTGTCTTCAAAGGCAGGAGAAACAGGTGTGCCTTAGGTGATGAATTAACAAATTACTTGGAATGTATTTGAATTTCAGAAACCAAATGATAGGCAGTCACCTTTAAAAAGAAAAGTGGAAATGACTTGGTGGGTGTGTGTCCTTCTCCACGGGGGAGTTCTGGAGCCACCGAACATAAAAATAACTTGAAAAGACTAATTCCAAAAGTGGGATTAGGAGAGATGTTATTCTTTTAGTTCTCAGGCTGGCGCTCAATCCACTGAGTCACACCAGCCAGGGCTGATGTTTATTCTTTTTAAATAGTTTTCAAATAATAAACTGTGGGAAAAAATAATTTTAAAAATCATACAGCATTAAAAAAAATCATCAAAACCTTGTATTCCTACTTTTGACTTGCCATGTTCTAAAATTTTTCTTCTGTACTGGAATATATTTAAAAGCTCTATTTTTATGAAGCAACTAGAGTGTAAAACTGACTTTTAAAGGCAGTTTTTCAAAACTGGCACCTGATTTTTTATTAATACTTAACCCTCTATACAGCCCTTGTCCCATTATCCATTACCACAGCTGGAGAAAAAGCCCTCCCTCTTAAACTGGGAAACTGCAACATTTTTCCTTTTCTTTTTTTTTTTAATATATTATTTTTTTATTTTAATTGTTCTTGTACTTTTTTTTTTTTAGGGTTTTTTTTTAATTTATTTTAATTTCCTTTTCTATTAACCAGTTACAACTCCAATTTGACATCATGTCAAAACCTTTGGGGAAAGCAGTATTCCAATGTGAAATGCTGACAAAAACAGGGTAGACTCCAGAGAACCACACCAAGGCCCTAAGGAGGGGCCTCCGGGATGCCTGGTGTTTGAAAATTGAACGTCCAGAGACAGGCTGTGCAAAGAGCACGTTCAGACCACTAGGGCCAAAGTTTTACCAAATGAGAAACAACACACACCGGAAATACACAGATAACCAGTCTGAGAATTTAGACTGTTATGTGGTAACTTCAATGTCAAAGCTCGTAAGGGGATAAAGTTTTCAAAAGGAAAGTGATCGTGGGTGAAAAACAGGTACACACTATCTAGAAAATAGTGGGAATTGTCACGTGGACAGCGCAAGTAGCCTAAGAGGGGCCCATAAGGGTTGTGACATTTTCTCACTTAGTTTGATCAAGAATAATAGGGAAATAATAATAATAATATAGGGAAACCTAATTTTGTTTTCTCTTCAGTAGTGTTGAACACAAACTACACTAAACTTTGTCTTCTCCATAGGTCCAAAGTCTGGCAGTGAGTTGGAAACTTACAAAAATAGCTGGAAAACAGAAATTCAAAAGACCAAAAGACAGACGGCATGATACAATGCTACCAGCCCAGCATATTAGAACAAAAAGCAAATTAAAATTAAGTCAGAGGTTCTCAACCAGTATGCTCAGAGCCATTCACAGACGTGCTCCCAAATTTTGATTGATGTGTAAACAAAATTACTGTTGCTTCAACTGAGGTGTGAAAGTCATCAGCACTGCTAATCTGTTCTTTCCAGACCACAGGAGGACGACTACTGAACCGTCACACCCTCCTGTGCTGGTAAGGCCATAGAGAGGGATAAAAGGAAGGGACATGCATCACCGCTGGGGGGACATGTACTTGCTCATTCCTCCCAGAGCACTTTTCCTTGGCCTTGACCATCAGAAAGGTTCAAGACGGTGGCTATTCCATCAGCTTAGATCCCTGAGTATCTGCTCCAAAGCAAACAGACACAAAAGCAATGTGTGTGAGATATAAATTTTGTTTTAAAGCCACCGAGATGTGAGGGTTTTTGTCACTACAAGGTAAGACAGCTCTCCTGACTAAAACAAAAGGATATACACTGCAGACTGTTATTAGTCTACCAGGCTAGGCTTTTGAGCGGAAGCTCCTGCAACTTGGCAAGCAGAACTGGGGTCTCTGTGTTAACAGGAGGTAAAAAAGTGTATTGTAACGTGAAATTTAGTGCCAAAGGAGTCTCTACTTTTATTAAAACATCTGAGTACTTTCCCTTAGGTCTATATGAGTCCCCTTTGGTCAGAAGTATAAACGGTGCTAAAGGCTGGCCAAGTTCACCATGCTGCAAATGATTTCAACTTCATATGCAATTTAAATCCCTTCAAACAAAGCACCAGAAAGTTTAATATTTGAACAAGTAATCTCAACCACCCAAAGGCTGAAAATCAGTTTTAAATTGGAGATCGCTGCTAGCTCTTACACAATGGCCTGACTACCACCAGAGGGAGCCATCTGCTCTGCCTTGCGACTAAGCTGGCTCACCAAAAGGACCGTGGGAACCTTCCAGCTCCACCAGGGAGAAATTCATTCCGGTCTCGCCAGTTCTTTTCTGAACATGAAACTGCGGGTGTCAGGCCGCAGAGCACTCTGAAACGCACAATCCTAGGCTCCCCAGAAAGTTTGGTTGGTAGGTCTGAAGTGGGGTTAAAAAATGTACAATCTTTTAAAAGAAGTCCCCAGATGCTCCTGGTGCACAGCGGGGTCTGCTGCTACTGGTGCAGACTTCAAAGAACTGGAGCATTTTCAAGCAAAAACTTTTGCCCTCTACAGGGCACTTTAGACAGGGATCAAGATATAAGAAACCCACCTGGATTAAACAAAAAATCTCCTAGGAACAGAATTTCAGCAAAACACTTTATAATAATAATAATCACAGAAAAAAGTTATCTTCAAATTTAAATTTATTAAGACATTCAGCTATGCCTGTCAGTCTACATCCAACTTTGCTACTAAAATAAAATAAAGTCACATCCCACTTTAGGAATACCAAGTCTGGAAAACGCTTTTTTGAGCCAAGCCTATTGTATAAATAAATGACTAATTTCTTTTCATATCAAAATTCCCATAAAAAATTACATTCCCCCCTCCCCAGTTCTAACTTGTCACCATGATGAATGTAAAAATTTAAATATGACAACATCCTTGTCAAAGAAAAGGTGCAAAGTCTATTAACAGGTTTAAAAGTGGCATTTGCAGAGTGTGATCATACAATTATGTACTCATTTCCAAAGTGCAAATATTGCCATAATTTAACACTGTTTTGAATCGGTTGCGAGAATTAAACATTACGCAGGATTGAAAAAAAGTACACTAAGGCCTTTATCAGTGCCCTAAAGCCCTTCCCACTTTGGTCCCTACACTAACGTGGACTCCAAAGTGTTCACTAGAGTTTTAGTTTACTTCACACAGCCAACAGAGTATACAATATATTAACAAAAGTTTCATATACACAAAATATTGAGGACTCCATCAGAAAGTTCAAGAGTCTCAGATTACGTGAATACACCCGCAAGGCCCAAGTACCCACCCACCCCTCCCCTGAAGCACATACAGAGTATTATGAGCGGGTTTCGATCTCTGAATACAATCGATGCTTTTATATCTTTGATTTTGATCAATGCTATACAAAACTCAATAATCACCAAACTGAGCTCCAATTAGCTGAGGGAAAAGGGGGTGGAGAAAGGGGCTGGACACTACTCATATTCCGTAACACGAATAATCCTGTCCCACAGAAAGTGACATGTCAGTTCCACGGCTGCCTGCTTCTTCCCAGGCTGTCCTTCCTGCTCTTTATCTTCCTTTTAGTCCCTTTCAAACACTCACATTTGATTTTATTTATCCCTTACACACCAGGGGCAGTTTCTGAAGTAGCTGAGGTTGAATTTCCTTGGCAAACCTCTACAAAACATCAGCACAGGATATATAAATACATTTCGATAAGCATACATTGCAAAATTTCTCCCACAAGGTCAAGGGCATGAAAGCAGGTGATCTCCACTGAGAGAACTTCCTGGATTAGATCCTTGGAATGTCAAGTTTCCTATCTCATCACCTCATACGTTCGTTTCTCAAATCTCAGCACAGACTCCACTGGGAGTTAACTTCCCCTCCGAGTGCCACAGCGCTCCTCCTGCTGCGCCTCTTCTGGGCTGATGTCAATAGGACATTTTCCATCTTTTGCACTAAGAGCACATTCCTTGGGCTCACATGTCCCTTCCTGGCTATCTGAACTGCTGGCAATGCTCTCATTATTGTCCCTGGAACATTCTTGCATCCCAGTCCCTTGAGGATGCTCTTGATCTGGGGGTTCAGTACCTTCCTGAAGCACAATGTTTTGCTCAGTTGCAGCATGAGGCTGTGGAACTGGCTCAGTCCCCAACCCTGGAAGCTGGGAGGAGTTTTTGAGGTGGCAGTGGCACAAAGGGCAGGTCTCCTGGACATACAGCCATTTCTTCAGACAGCCTGCGTGGAAGAAATGGCTGCAAGGTGTGATCACAGCAGATTTCATGTCCTAAAAAGGAACAGAGATACCTCATAAGTGCCTCTTATCTAAAATCTTTGCTGATATCCCCAAAAGTTCTCGTTGCAACATATCCTTTCCACAAATTCCCTGAAGAAAATCTGTAATACAGATCTTAGAATAAAACTCACTTTGTATTTTAATAATGATTCTCTTGCCATCAGAGACCCCTTTTATACAAATAATGCAAGAACCACTGGCTAAATAAATTTCAAAAATAAGTTCCTCAAATCTCAGCACATTCTTCCTCATAAACCAAGTATGAGGAAGAAATGACCCCTTTCACTGGGTTCTGCCGGGTATGAAGCATGAGGGTCACACAACTGTAGCAGTGTGGTTACTGGGGCCCCATCAGTGAGGCACCAGTACAGCCAGAACCTCAGAACACGTGATGAAAACGTGACTTTTCCACAGCTGAACAGATTATTATTCTATGATGCAATTATTGGCAAGTAGACAAAATCAGCCATAAAACACCAGGGTATTGGCAAGGAAGTGGCAATTTCAATTTCAATATATATATCCAGTTTTCAAGATATGGTCCGTATAAGCCAGTGTTTCTCCACTTGCATCAGAACCCCCCGGAGTGTTTGTTAGCCGAGCATATTCTTGGGCTAGATGCTGACAACTGAATCAGGAGAGCTAAAGATGGCACTGAGATCTACAGTTATAGCAAGACACCATGTGACTTTTCATGCACACTCAAGTTCGATAACTGGAACACGAAGTGTTCTGCTTTAATATTCCTTGCCTTAGATATATTTTGGGAAGGAAGGTTGAGGACATGAAGTTTAAATTTAAGATTATACACATGGTAAACTGACCATTAATTTTGTTTATAGTCTCAAAACAAGGAGTTGTGGCTATCGCAGAAATTCCTTGCCAAGAGCTGGTAACACCTGGGAGGCAACTCTTAAGCAGAAAGCCATCCAAGGAAAAGCAGCCAGCTGGGAAGTTAAGCAATTTGACTTCCATTTTCTGTGTGGAAACAGCAGGTAGTTCGAGCACCTCAAAAAAAGTGATGTGACAACAAGAAATAGAAAAAGAGGACCCAAATCCTACAGCTGGAACATTTAGACACAGGCCACTACGCTGATGTGCCCCAAATCTGTCACTGCTGCGCTCTGCCCTGCATATAACAAAGTGCTGAGCGCCAAGGAGCCAGGACTAAAACAATGACCTCATCACTCGGGGAAACTGACTTTACACGCCTCACACCCAAAGGCAAAAACAACCTGGAAAAAATCACTTTGCTAAGTACCCAAAACTATGTCCTAATAACAATAAAAAGTGGGAACTGCATTTCATGCTTAGAAAAGAATTATTATAGATGGTCTGAAACACACACACACACCCCCGTCCAGGAGCCTTGGGGGACAGGGTTCCCTGTGTCCTCAATGACACCTAGCAGCCCACACCACAAGAGTGACTTTGAAGGAACAGCTTCTGCTGTTGCCCATAATTTCTGTCCACACTTCCCACAGTGGGATTTAAGCTGCAAAAGCTGCTACTCAACCACCCCCTCACACAGGTGACTGGTGACTAACCTCTAGGTCTATTTTTTGTTGTTATATTTTCAAGCTGATTTAAATACCATCTTTCAATTTTCAATAGAAGGAAATCATGAGCTCTACATGGCGCACGTACAGTACCATAGGCAGGCAGACGGCAGTGGTACACCAACTGGTTGCCTCTAACACGTCCCCGCCCCACCCCGCACGGAGAGGCTTGTACCCATCGCAGATGTCCATCAGCCCACAAGTAACCACAAACTCTCTCCACCTACATAAAGTAAATGAACACTTCTTCCCCACCCTGGGGATTCCAGAAGGAAAAGAGTCAGAATCTTGGCACACCACTTTTCAAAAGTTGCTGACTCCTGAATGATAGTATATATTTGATAGTGCGTGCGTGCGTGCGTGTGTGTATAAATGTACTCAGGAGTAAAATATAAAATACACCTGACCTGTTTTTCCTTTATTTATGGGTGAGCAATAATGTTGAAAATAACAATATATTAGAATTTAAGGGACTAAATTAAAAACTTAATTTAGAAATAAAATGGAAATATTTTATCAGGTCTAATAATTTCTGAGGCCCACTTTCTTTGTACCCAGGAGATAACTCTGCCTGGGGATAACTTGAATCTGGTGAATGTGGTTAAAGTCCCAAGGGGTTCACCACATGACCCACCCAAGTGGAGTCTTACTGTGCAGCTTACCTGATAACAGATGGCACAAATATCATTGTGCTTCTCAAGCTGCTCTTTCGTAGCAAGGGGCAATGATTTAATCTTATTCACAGCATCCCTGCGGAGAAGGAAACTCTTCCACCCTAGCTGGGCCCGAAGCCACACGTTATAGTAGGAATGGATGAAGATGATCATTGAGCCCATTACTGTCCATTCTCCAAAGATGGTCTCTGAGACGCCATAGGCCACCACACAAAGGGCCACCAGAAACTCCAGCAGGCGGTAAGTGCCATTCACATAATAGATGACATCATCCATATTTTCTACTGGCTCTTTTCTGAATTCCTCAACCATAAATAAGACATAAATAAAAAGTGTTCCCAGAACCTGAAAGAAAAAGCATGTGTATTAAAACAGAATGTGATAAGCCCTGGCTGGTGTGGCTTAGTGGATTGAGTGCTGACCTGCGAACCAAAAGGTTGCTGGTTTGATTCCCAGTTAGGGCACATGGCTGGGTTGTATGCCAGGTCCCCAGCTGCGGGAGAGCAAGAGAGGCAACCAGTGTTTCTCTCCCTCTGTCTCCCTTTCTTTTCCTTCTCTCTAAAAATAAATAAAACCTTTCTAAAAAATGGAATATGAGCTCTAAGAAAGGTTTTTCAGACTTTGAACATCAACACATTCCTAACACTTTCAGGACATATTAACATCTAGAGGAGACAGTGGTATAATTAAAATACGGTGACCTGAGAAGCCCAGGTATTGGAGACCGAAAAGCCTTACCCTGAAACGCAACTCTCCTGTGATTCTGACTGGTACTTAGTTTTCTCTGACTCTTCCCCGCTTCCTCTTCTGATTCCGTAGGTCACCAAAACCCATAAAGTTTCATCTGAATTTCCCCAACTCTGCTGTTATACTTGTTCCTCAACTTTGAAAGAACTGTTACTTCTATATAAGGAACAATGAATAAATTTTTACTGCCAGTGACGAAGTTACATTTTCTTTAACTTCTTCCAGATCAGGCAGCAAAGATCCACCATAGAATGAGCTTATCATTTTCAGGGCAACACTGTGTCTGTGGGTGTAATACGCAATCATGTATTTATATACATCATGAAACTACGGATATTTCTGAATGGGTATTTACTAAAAAAAAATAAATAAATAATGCTCCAAACACTGTATTTTATATAGTAACTACATTTTACAGTTACTCAATTTATAATTTACATTGACAGCTCTGTATCATACCATTTTAAAAAAGGAAAATTACAAAGTTTAGTTACCTTGAAAAAAAATAGTAAGTGACAAGACAGGTCTAGTATTTTCATAACCTACCTTCAAACTTCTTTGCTCAAATAAATGTAATGTATTCTAGTAAAAAGGGTGGGAAGTAATCACCTAAATAGGCCACTTACGATCACAAATCCTGAAAAAGTTTAATTACTTTTCTGGCAGGAAAAATAAGAAACTCTGATATTATATAAGGTTAATTAATTCTAGGCTTACCTGAAGAGAGGTGAGAATGCTGCTGGAAATAATGATAAGGAGCCAAAAATCCATGTGGAAAAACTGGCAAATCATGTAAGCCATGTAAGCAGGGAATATCAGCAAAAATAAACAAAGGCTCACCGCACGGAAGTGTTTCCATAAACTCCTAGAGAGAAAAAAGAATTATTTTAAAGTGCCTGTTACCTAGTAGTAACACAACCACTGCATTACCAGCTAATGGGTGTTTGTCATGCTTAACATCGCAAACACTGTCCTATGCGCGCCCTTCACCACGCTGGCCACTGCTCTGGAGTTCAGGGCAAGTCATGGCGCTAACCCGGCATTTCAGAGCCACGAGACGTGTTCCTTTCTTCCACGCTCAGTCAAATGCCAAGTGCCAAGTACCATCCACTCTTTTTTTCCTCAACAGCTTGCTCTCAGTTTCATTCCCAGTCCTAGCTATTTGAAAGTGAATTCAGACTTTTGTAGCATTAAACCTTAACAATTTTAACAGTATTTTGAGTTCTTAAGTCGTATGCCATCATCTCCCACTCACTCCACCCTGTGGTACAAATCTCTGCTCCAGTGAGTGCAGGGTCAGTAAGGAAAATGCTCTCTGACGAGCAAGTATGTTAATCCTCACACCTGCTATGGTTGGGGAAAACTAGGAACCTCTGCATTATAAGACCCACTAGCTGGTCCTCCTCCCCAGAGATCTATCCTGGACACTGTAACCCAAATGAACCTTCCCAAGGCTCTACTAGCGTCACATTGTCAACATTTTCTCTACATTTCCTAGCCCAGCATTTGAGATCCTTCATTCTCAATTTTTTGGTCCAAGCTTGTCAACATCTGTTCCTCCCTGTAAGCAAATATGGTTAAATTAATTAACTGTGTTCCCAGGAAAACACAAGCCTCCACTCTAATTTTTCTTTTCTAAGAGCTTTAAGCCAACTCAAGCTAAACATACACACGCGCGCGCATAATGTAAATCCTTTATCCAGGAATCACCTACTCTCTCAGAATTCTTAACACCTGTACCAATCACATACTAAATTGTAGTTATTATTTCAATTATATATTACATCTCTAAACATTTTTACTTACATTTTTATTTTTTATCGTCACAGCATTACATGTGATGAATAGAGACTTCAGGTCAAAATGGAGGCATAGGTAAACATGGCTTGCCTCCTCGCACAACCACAGCAAAAATTACAACTAGACTACAAAACAAGTATCACCCAGAATCATCAGAAAATCAAACTGTATGGAAGTGCAATTAACAAGGAATTATAGAAGTCACATTCATGTAGATGGGTAGGAGGGACGCAGACTTGTAGAAGTGAGGAAAGGTACAGAGATGCAGAATGCGCAGTCCCATACCCATGTGTGATGGATAAAAATTGGGAGGGATATCTCTGGAGAGAAGGATCCCAGTCCCACACCAGACTACTCAGTCCACAGTTCCAGTGCCAGGAAGATAAGTCCCCATAACTTCTGGCTGTAAAAAACAGTGGGGATTGGGGTGGAAGAAGAAACTGCAGAAGTCTTAGGCATCTCCTCTTAAAGGGCCAGCAATGGACTTAGGACTTAAGCAGACTCATCACCTCTGGGCTCCAGCACCAGGGCAGCAAATGGAAGAGCACCGGTGACATCCGGGAAAAACTGAAGTGTCTGGCATCAGAGAGAGTGCTGGGGGACAGCCTCCTCCTAAACAAAACTCCAGAGACCAGGCAGTGGCACTGTCCCCTACTGAGCCCTCTGCCACACAGAGCCACAGATCAGGGACACCATTTGGGAGACTCCATCAACCTGGCTCACAGGGGTTGCCCTGGCCTGGCCCTGCCCATTACAACATAACAGGTACACCAAAACAAAGGAATATGGTCCAAATGGAAGAACAGGTCAAAACTCCAAAAAAGAACTAAGCAACCAGGACATAGCCAACCTATCAGATGCAGAGCTCAAAACATTAGTAATCAGGATGCTCACAGAAATGATTTGAGTATGGATGCAAAATAAAGGAAGTAGTGAAGGCTGTACAAAGTGAAATAAAAAAATATATATACAGGGAACCAACAGCAAAGGAAAGGAAACCAGGACTCACATCAATGATTTGAACAAAAGAAAGAAAGAAACATTAAACCAGAAGAGAAAGAAATAAGGATTCCAAAAAATGAGAGGCTTAGGAAGGTCTAAAACAATAAACATTCCAACATCTGAATCATAGGAGTGCCAGAAGAAGAAGAAAAGCAAGAAATTGAAAACTTATTCGAAAAAATAATGAAGGAAAATTTACCCAATCTGGCAAAGGAAATAGACTTCCAGGAAGTCCAGGAAGCTCAGAGAGTCCCAAAGAAGTTGGACCCAAGGAGGAACACACCAAAGCACAATCATAATTACACTAGACAAGATTAAAGATAAGGAGGGAATCTTAAAAGCTGCAAGAGGAAAGGAAACAGTTACCTAACAAAGGAGTTCCCATTAGACTGTCAGCTGATTTCTCAAAAGAAACCTGGCAGGAAAGAAGGGGCTGGAAAGAAGTTTTTAAAGTCATGAAAGGCAAGGACTTACATCCAAGATTGCTCTATCCAGCAAAGCTGTCATTTAGAATGGAAGGGGAGATAAAGCGCTTCTCAGATAAGGTCAAGTTAAAAGAGTTCATCATCACCCATCCCTTATTATATGAAATGTTAAAGGGACTTATCTAAGAAAAAGAAGATAAAAATATGAACAGTAAAATGACAACAAACTCACAGCTATTAACAACTGAGCCTTTAAAAAAACAAATTAAGCAACTAGAATAGGAACAGAATCACAGAAATGGAGATCACATGGAGGGTTATGAGTCGGGGAGTGGGTAGGAGAGGGGGAAAAGGTAGAGAGAATAAGTAGCAAAAATGGTAGATAGAAAATAGACAGGGGGAGGTTAAGAACAGTATAGGAAATGTAGAAGCCAAAGAACTTATATATATAACTCATGGACATGAACTAAAGGGGGGGGGATGCAGGTAGGAGGGTGTGTGCAGGGTGGAGGGGAATAAAGAGGGAAAATGGGACAAATGTCATAGCATAATCAATAAAATATGCTTCAGAATAAATAAATAAAATGTCAAAGGTTAAAGGTAAAAAGAGAATCTTAAAAGCATCAAGAGAAAAGCAGATAGTTACCTACAAAGGAGCACCCATGAGGCTGTCAACTATTTTCTCAAAGGAAACTATGCAGGCCAGAAAAAGGACTGACAAAAACTATTCAAAGTGATGAAAAACAATGACCTACAACCTAGGTTACTCTATGCATCAAAGCTATCATTTAGAATCAAAGGGTAGATTAAGTGCTCCCCAGACAAGGTAAAACTAAAGGAGATCACTGCCATTATTACATGAAATGTTAAAGATATTTAAGAAAAAGAAGATCAAAACTATAAACATTAAAATAGCAATAAGTTCAAAGCTATCAACAATTGAATCTTAAAAAAACAAACTAAGCAAACAAGCAGAACAGAAACAAAATCATAGACATGGAGATCATTTGGAGGGTTATCATTTGGGATGGGGAAGGGAGAGAATGGGGGGAAAGGTGCAGGGATTAAGATGTATGAATTGGCAAGTACAGAATAGATGGGGGATGTTAAGAACAGCATAGGAAATGGAGAAGCCATAGAACTTACATGCATGACTCATGGACAGGAACTAAGGAGGGGAATTGCTGGAGGGAATGGGGGATACAAGGTGGAAGCAAAGGAAAAAAATTGGGAAAACAATAACAGCATAATCAATAAAATATATTAAAATTTATGTATGTATGTATGCATGCATGCATGCATACACACACAAAAAGTCCTACTGCCCAAATTTAAACCCCTTGGAAAAAAGAATGATAACTCATTATTCATATAGCAGCTCCTAAGCACAAAGACTTGTTTGAAGTGCCAAATATAACTTGAAAATGCATTTCTGCTTGGTATTTTTCAAATCACTTTCCAATTATTATTATCTTTTCTCCCCTACCCATCTAACTATCCAAGTGCAAGGCCCTATGAGGTAAGCAGGACAAAAGTTATCATAATTATTTCACAGGTGAATAGTTACATTGATAACTTTATGCTTTTAAGACATGTAACAAATCAAGAGAACATTTAGCCTTAGATTTCAGTTTCTGATTCTACTTGAACACCACTTGTCAATAGTGCAGTAACACATAGAAGCCCCAGTTATGACCAAAGAAGAAGGAACATAATTTTTCTTTTGTTTAGCTCCTCACACATTGTAGTATTTTAATAGATTTATTCCTAATGTGCCTGAATTTAATAAAGATTGTATACCAACTTCTAAAAGATAAATGTACAAAACATTCCCTAACAATCACCTTAAGCAGAACTTAGAAAAATTTTTGTGTGCAATAGAAAAAAAGAAGGTGATTTCTACCCCCTACAAGATTACTTATAGAACTACTTACTCTATGTAAACAAATTATAAGCATATAGATGATGTAGGGCCTTATTACCTCCACAAGGGATTAAGGGGAAAAAAGATACTAGATACTTCCATTTCCTGGGTAAATAAAAGCCAAAGTTAGAGCAATATTTTTGAAGTGATCAAAAGTCTAGAAAGAAATCAGCATGACCCCTAAACAGCTAACCCCTCTCTTTAAAACAAAACTCAGTTATAATCTATATAAACTTATGAATATAAAGACTTAAATTTAGTATTTAATGATTTCTTATAAAATATGAACACAGATTATTTAAAACCCTTATGAGGAAATATGGATTTCAACCAAAATAGTTTATTAAAGTTTGTCTGCAACAAAATTAAGCTGTTTTAATTAAGTATCAGCATCTGTAATACATTCTCAAATCTGTACAAAGCATCTCTAGGAGACAAAAAAATAGCACAAATCAGCCTTTCTACCTTTATATTAAGGTGGGAGGAAAAGTGACCACGCACAGCTAAATGCTATACTGTGTAAGAATCTCTATAATTAGCAAGTCAGAAAAGAAAGTGAATTATTAATATGGTGGAAATTGAAGCTATGTACTTCTGGAAAGTGTTTTACATCAGTTCTTGCCACATTTCTGTTATAAGGAGGTGAGGGATAAAAATAAACCTGTCAATAGCTCTCCTATGAGATTCAAACATAATTTTATTTTTTTAAAGAAAGGCAAGCAGGAAGAAATTACTGTAACAGTAGTTATACTATGTTAGGAGATAAATTTTAAATAATTTTCTTTAGTAGAGCAACTTGCTTTGAAACTACTTTTCAAAATCAAGCTATGATCCATTTATATGAAGTAGTATTTACATATATATACAAACATATATTTAAATACCTACCCAGCAGAGTATATACAGTATACAGTCTTAAATTTATGTCTAATTTTTGTGTGTATTATACATATATACAAACATATATACATATATATTCTTATTTAAGCAGCTAAAATTCAATAAAAACCTTATGCAGTGGAATTATGCATTTTTTTCTTTCTCTTGCTTAAACTTTCTATAGTATTAATCTTCATCATATTAATGGATATTGCCAGAGATGACAAAATAGTACTTAAGTAAAAAACAACCCAATTTAAGCGATGTTAACTGTTAAGTTCACCATCGAGTTCAACATCTTAAATGCTTCTAAGAAACCTTAGGTTTCTTATCTGGGGATAAAAAGATAAATTTGACAAACTATAATAAAATGCTAATTTGGAATGTTTAAAATCTGCTGTGAAAATTCTATCTCCCAAAACATTGCCTGCTCCCTTACTCATTAAACACTAACAAATAAGCAATAGAATCAAGTATTTCTTTCTTTTTTCAAAAAATGTTATTTATTCATTTTTAAAGAGGGGAAGGGAGGGAGAGAGGGAGGGTAATATCAATATGTGGTTGCCTCTCACCTGCCCCCTACTGGGGACCTGGCCTGCAACCTGGGCACGTGCCCTGACTGGGAATCGAACCAGCAACCCTTTGGTCCGCAGCCCAGTGCTCAATCCACACCAGGCAAGGTGGATGTGACTTTTAACTATAGGAATCTTGAGAGAGAAAACAACATAAAAGTCAGCCATATAATAAAAATAAAAATGTAAAGTTGTTAACTTAAGCTGATACCAATTATTCACACATTTTTCTGCCTCTAAAACAGTATCTAAATCTTCAGACAATAAACTCATGTAAAGCATGTCATAAAAATTTCCTTTAGGCATTTTCTTACTTGTCTCTAGACGCTCCCAGGGCCAAAACAATGGGATCTGCGATCTCCAGCATGGACTGTAGGATAGAAGCCACAACGATGAAAAGGATAATGCTGAGCAGGAAAGCCCGGTGAACAACCTGCAGCTCTATCAGACCCGTCTGCACCGCCAGGATCAGCAGCGTAACTCCTTCTGTCATGCCCCTAAAAAGCATACATTTTCAGAAAATACAGACCATAATCAGAATCTCATTTAATTCCAACAGAAAACAACCTAAAGACTTAGACTGTTGTTACATATTAGTGATCATTAGACAAAAATAAAAACACCTGATCAGAATATTAACTTACAAGATCAATGTAATACCATACAATCATAATGTATGACTACATGTATAAAACATAATAGCTGTTACTTGAGCATATAAGAGGAAAAAAGCAATTTCCAAGATAAATAATGTGTTCTAACCAGACTTTGATAATGAACAATGTATCTCTACCGTTCTTAGGTGTCCACTGAATTATGCATACTTACGTCATGAGACATAAACAGATAAAAAGTTTCTGGAGAAAATTTGCTAATAAATTTAAAAGGAACACACCCTTCAACTCAATAAACTTACTGAGAATAATTTTTCCTATGAACATATTACAAAAGGTATGTATCAAGGGAAATATAGTAAACGATGGAACATGTTATATGACATCATCGGGACACAATCAGCAAAATACAGACTCTGAAAAATGAAGTAGGACATCTGGTGTCTTCACAAATAAAATGAAGGAAACAGTACAGGGTACCAGGGACCTAGATGTTACAAGTGACTTAAGAGACTTATCAAGACATTGCAATTATGGGTTTTATTTGGCTCTTAAGTTGGTCAAACAAAATGTTTAAAATATTTTAGACAATCACAAAAATCTGAACACCAGCTGGGTATTTGATGTCAAGGAATTCTTTTGTTAGGAATAAACATTCTATTGTAGTTATGTTTTTTCAAAAGATTTATAGGCCCTGGCTGGTGTAGCTCAGTGGATTGAGCGTAGGCCTGAGAACCAAAGGATCACAGTTCAATTCCTAGTCAGGGCACATGCCTGGGTTGCAGGACAGTTCCCAGCAGGGGAACGCACGAGAGAAACCATACATTGATATTTCTCTCCCTCTCTCCTTCCCCTCCCCTCTAAAGATAAACAAATAAAATCTTGAAAAATTAATAAAAAAAATTTACAGACTGAAATATTTATGGGTCAACGATATTATAGCTAGGACAGACTTCAAACGAATGCCACCAGGGGTAACGGAGTCAGAGACAGAGTGGGTGGAGTTCACAGAGGCACGTGAGACACATGGGTGGCAGGCACATGGGGGTCATTTTACTGTTCTCTCCGCTTTGCTGGTTTAAAATTTGCCTGATCAAGGATTTAAAAACAAGGGACATGTATAAAGATACAAGAGCATTACCTTTTAACAGCAAAAAAAAAAAAAGAGAGACAGAAATAAACCCATATTTTGGAGTACTATGCTTTCATTGAAAACAATGAGATGTATCCCTACGTGTTGACATAAAAAAAAAACAACAAAATCACTATCGGAAACGTATTAAGTGAAACAGTAAGGTACACAATGCTGTCTATAGTATGGTGGAAAGAATACACACACACACGTGCATGCCCCTTTCTCAATAAGAAAGAAACTTTAAAATAGCCACAGGGATATGAAGTAAACCAGAGGAAACACAGTTAATACTGCAATAACTATATATGGTGTTGGATGGGAACTAGATTTAGAGGGGTGAACATTTCATAATGCATATAAATGTCTAATCATTATGTTGTACACTTGAAACTAATAAAATACTGTGTATCAAGGAAAATTGAAAATAAACTTTTAAAAAAGGGGAAGGGGGAATATTTTAAAAAGAAATTTAAAAACCATCTATAGCTGTTACCTTTGGGGAGAAAAATGGGAAGTAGGGGGGAGAGTTGTCACTTTTCTTTTTGTGCTTTTTGAACAGTATAAATTTTGTAAACTTACACATTAATTATTTTTCTCCCCCCACCCCTTTCCAAGGGATTAAAAGGTGTTAGCTGGGACTGGCAGGAAGACCAAACATAGATTTTTTTAATTTTGTCATTTAAAAAAAAAAGAAAAAAACCCCACTGCCTTGGCTGGTCTGGTTCAGTGGACTAAGTGCCAGACCAAAAGGTTTCCAGTTCATTTCCCAGTCAGGGCACAGGTCTGGGTTGCAGGCCAGGTCCCCATTTGGGGGCATGAGAGAGGCAACCAATCGATGTTTCCTGTGCACATCGAGATGTTTCTCTCCCTCTTTCTCCCTCCTTTCCCCTCTGTCTAAAAAATAAATAAAATTAAAATTAAATAACAACACACACCAAAAAAGTCCCTCTCCCAATTTACAAGGTATTCATCATCTACTAATTCTGAAGTAACACATAAAAATTCAGAGTTTAAGAGATTATATAAACTTATCCAAATGAAACCATGAAACTCCTATATTTACAGAAATCATGACAAGTTCTAGAAAGTTTTTACAATACTTGATTTTAGTAATTTAATGATCACTCAATTAACTATTCTGTATTCTTATTAATGCACCCTTTGAAACTTTGATTAGTACCAAAATTATGTTCAAACATAAAAAAAAAACCTTTAAGGAAGTATCAAATATACAAATCTGATTTTAACAGGGCTATACTTCAAATGAGGAAAGAACAGCTATCAAAAATCTCTAGAAGAAATTTAGAAAATGAAAGTGTCCAATATGCATTGTTATATACATAGAATAAAATTCATCTTTTACACATAGGTATTTATTTTTAGTAGTATTTTAATCCAAATTTTACAAGCAAAAATACTTATCATTACTTCTTCCAGTTATAATAAGATTACAATTTCTAGAGATATTCAGAGTAAACAACTTACCGATTCATGGCGGGATCATTCATGAAAGCTCGATAACCCTGCAAGTAAAACTTGCAGAGCGTCAGAACACCCAAGGCAACAAAGGAAACGGTGAAGACCAAACCCAAAAGAGAATAGGGAGTGCTGCAGCATTCAGCAATGCTAGAAGAAGGGAGGAAATATTGACAGATAAAACTTTTCCATTTGGAATAAAAACATCTAAAGCTTTTAAATAACCACCAAACTTGATCTGATCCTCATTAATTAAAACACTCCAAACTAAAATTTCAGATAACATCTCCTAACCACTTTATTAATAATTTAAATCCATTCTTATTACTATTATCCAAACTTACATTTTCTCTACCCCCTTGGCAAATATTCAGCACACAGCACCATATATGAAAAAACAAAGTCTTCTTTATTTGTATTTATCTAGCATCCTTCAAATGTACCATCTCCTTAAAACTCTAAAGGCTCAAATCTTGTTCAAACCTTAAGAAACACATAATTAACACATTGGGAATATTCAAAAGAAACATGTGCGGTCATGCACTGTTCCTTCTGGAGAATGGTGGCTGTTCCAACTGTTCAGACTGTACTGCTGCTGCGGTCACCAGTCGAGACGCCAATTTGACCAAACTGCGATGGGGCAGGGTCTGTGCCGACTTGTCTCAGTTCAACAGTCTCCTCCACACTGTCAGCACTTTAAACTTACTTGATTTTGGCTTAGATAAGTTCATTTTATTCTAGGTTATTTCAAAAGCATGTCCAAAAATACAGTCCAAGTCCATTTAAAAATAATTTTAGTATCGACATTTAACATAAAAATTTGCTATGAATACCGCCTAGCACAGGAAGGCCTTACAACTAAAGCCTGGAAATACTTTCATATTCTATGGAAGTATTTCATTGAACATATTAGACATTAACTTATTGCCAAGTGTTTTACAAATATATATATATATAATATTATGTACCAAAAATTTGAATTTAGCATTTGTACAGCATCTATGAAATGTTCAAAGCACTGCATCTTCAGTTTTAGAATTTCAGTGAAGAATTTCATTTGGATGAATGAGGGATTCATTCAGGGGAATCACACCTGTCCTTTGCTAGGTAGCCCCTTGCATCTGCTACCTAGTTTTATCCTTAGTATACAACTGCTCACAAGCTAGTATTTATGTGACAATATCTAATGTTATGCAGACCTATGTACATTATTTTATGTTAGGAATAAAAATATCACCAAGCATGGTGGCTGGTAGCTAAAAGAATAATTTTATGTCATTTACAAATCTAATTTCTAAAATGTTTGACATTTTCCTCAGATAAAACAATTTTTTCCCACTAAAAAAATAGGAAAATCATGGCTAGAAATACTAAAAAATGTACTTCATTCTCACTGGAAATCTGAAAGTTTTACTGAAGATCCATTGCTAGCTATTCTTGCCTCCACATTTAGAAAAATCTTCTAAAATCTAAGAATATGATTTAATTACATTTTCAAGAGAAACATTCTTTTTCTCTTATTTTAGAAAAGAAGGTGATGCTATTTTTCAAAAGAGAATGTACTAAAGAAAACAAAAGGTTTCAACCTAGCTTTGGGGAAGTGAAAGAGTTTGGGAAATCTATAAAATTTTTTCTTCCCCTCTCTAATGAGACATTTTAATGATTTTTTAGTTTCTGTTTTTTTAGTTGCAAAAGAGCCTTCTTTTTTTCTGTCAGTTTTATTCACAGTGATCCTGTAAACCTGCAATTCTCCTTTTCATAAATAAGTTGTTCTTTGACAAGGCAATCATACACACAACCTGGCACACAAGGGCAGCAAGAAAGCCAAACAAAAATGCTGGCCAAACAAGAGAGAGAAATTCATCAAAGAGCCATATGGGAACTTCTCTATTAAAAACCAAATTAAAGCATTCGTATTTTGAGGGGAAATTAATCCTATGTATAAAAAAAGTAACAGAGAAAAAAATCTGTTTGGCAATATATCTGAACCTCATCTAAAACTTCGATATTATTTTCTTACTTTGTAACTAAGTTCGAATGCTGTCACAGCTTACTGGTTGGCGAGCCTACTTCCTCCTCTCGGCTGTACTTCACTCTACCGGTAATGATCCAGGTTAAACCACAGTGAGCCCCAGGGCCACGCTTAGGTTATTATTCTTCTAACCACTGGATATTATTTCTCTTTAAATTCAGCTACTTTTTTTGATTATTTTTAAATTCTGTGTAAAACCTCCATAATATCTACACAAAAGTAAACAGCAATTAAAACTTAGTAAATGGGGAATTAAAATGTGTTCGATACCAATTTATTGCATGTATATGGAAGCTACTTCTCAATTAAGAGTTACTTCTAGAAAGTACAAAATCTGACTCAGTAAGTTTATTCTATTTTTTTGTTACGACAGGTATTGCTCCATGACCTTTTTATTAATATTTAACCCTGTATAACATTTTCGATCTTAACATTTAACATGCCCCTTAAGGACTGTAAATTTGTCTTAAACTTCTCATTCCCTGTACCACCCCTAGTACACAGTATCCCATCATTTTGGATGGTTGAGAAACAATGGTTGTATTAACTAAAACTCAAGACTTTTACCCACCTATATTTACTTTCCAGAAACACAGAGTTTCACTCTTGCCTTTTGAAGGGACAGTGAGCCCAAGAACAAAGATGTGTACCCTGTGCTAGATTCTGAGGACGTGAGATTCATCTCAGAGTGAAAACTGACAAATGTGGATCTAGCATAAGCTCATAGCAAAGACAGTGAAGTGACAAAAGTCTCTAATGACTTAAGACATTTTTTCATACTACACATTAAAAACCAAGTCAGAATTCCTTTGGGTTATACAGTAAAGTACTATAATTTACTCATTTCACCAATTATTTAACTCTCTCTCAATAATGAAGTAAAACATTAAAAATAATGGGGCCCAGTGAAAGCACAGAGTAAGTCAAAGGGTCTGAACTCAGAAGGGTTCGGGGTCAGCGCTGCTTCTTTCAGCAGTGTCCCCTGGGTGGCTGGGTCCAGTTCCCTCAGCTCTAAAACGGTAATGATATCTCTCAGGATTGCAGAAAACATGAAGTGTGAAGAAAATTAGTGTGGCTGGCATATATTAAATACTTAATAAAGGATAGTGTTTTTAGTAACATTTTTCTTTTATTGACCCAATAATTTAACTTGAAATTGAAAAAATATTTTTACAATTTGCCCCATAACTTTTCACAAACTTGCTGTACTCTGGTCCATACTGCAGCCAAATACACCACCATTATTAAATTATTATATTATAAGCACCTTCCTCTGTCACCAGACCTGGGAAATCACTGAATAAAAATCCCATCTTCACTAAATATGAAGTACTGTGATATGACTGATGAAAGTTAACTTGCAAAACTTAACTATTCTTAGTTCAGTTTTCTCTTCTCAAGGTTACGTGCAGTACAGTATGGGATGCTCTTACTAATTACCTTGTCAAGAAAAGGAAAAGCAGCCTCTCGCGTGACGCAGGCTGATCTCGAGTACTGAAATAGGAATAAATCTGAAGAGCAAATAAGACGAGCCAGAAAACCATGAAAAGTACAGGGACCACTAGCTGATTCCACAGGGACATTCCCAAGGCTAGAAGGCCATAGACTTCCACTACCTGAGTAAGAGAATAAGACAGGAAAACATCTTGTATCATATCAATAAACACTCAAACACAAAAGTTTATTCTAAAGTACTTACGAAAAACTGGACTTTTATTGCAAGATGGTTTTAGATAAATTCTTTTAAAGTTAACTCTACACACACTTAGCAAACACCGTATTTTAAAAAATTTACTGATTTTTCATTATTATTAACACTTGACCCACATTCATCAAATAGCAACAGTATACTGCCCTAACAGTTTGAGGATAAAGTCACACACAGAGTAAAACTACATCAAAGGCAACACCAGGACACTTGGTAAACTTACTCATATTTAATCAAAATGATCAGGACTAGCATGAATGATGCAATATTGCTTGAGGGACTAGGAAAAATGAAATGTAAAAGGAAGAATTTTTCAGGGTTTATTCAGGAATGTCATGGATGATAGTTTGATGGAAGGAAGAATAATCATTGGAGAAGTTTAGTGTATTGTGAAGCAAAGATAATTAGCAACCCCCCGCCCCCGATAATTAGCAAGTTTTTCCTTTTGCTCCTACTGTGTATTTATCAAGCAACATTTCTTGATTTGGTTTGCCAAGTGCATTAACACCAGGAAATAAAGTACACCTAAAAAAAAATACATCTATTTTAAGTCAATAAATTAGCTTTCTAATTTATAAAAAATCTCTCATGCAATTGATTCTCATAATCTGAGTTAGCCTATAAGCATAACAATGACCAAGTTTCTGGAGTTACTAAGCCAGAGACCAGACTATGGTAACACAACAGGGTTCTCCCAGGTAGGATACACACTCTAACCCAAGCAGTCAATTGGTCTTGCTGGAACTCTCAATGTGAAGTTTCAATAAACTATAAAGATCTGAGATTAAAATACATGGACATGCAAGCCGATCTGGTTTCTAATTAGCATCTCTCTAGGTAGATAAAGATCTTTAAGTATTAGTTAAAATAAACTGACTTGTGGGTTTTTCTAAATTTAAATTTTTTTTCATCTATAAATCAATTTTTTTCTGAAAATCTAGTCAAGATTAATTCCTCTTTCCTCAACTAGAAAATACTGGAAGGGGAAAAAATTGCTCAACTACCTGTAAATTATTAGCAGCAAACTGATCTTTGAGAGGTAGAGAGTACTTTTTCTCCTTTCTATTCAAGGAACAAACCACTAAAAAAAATGTTACAGTTTTCACTTCTTGCCTATCAAATTCTTTCCAGGTCACGAGGTTCATAACCGGTAACGTGTTTTCAACTATAACACCAAGTGATGCATGAATCTTAGGGCAACTGAGAGGGTAAACATGACATTGAAAAATGGTGGCTTTGTCCTTATAATGATTAAATAAACAGTATCCCATTAATACTTACTCAATATCTACTGTTTTTTACAAACTAAGTTAGCTCCACAAGACTGAATTCAAAGAAAAAAATACACAGATTTATCACTCTTTCTCTAAATGCAACTACAAACCTTCTCTTTGAAGCACTCTTCATGGAGGCACTAAAAATAACTTCTTTGGAAGATCTACTTTTAAGAATTGGCAACATTGTGTGACATGAAAAAGAAGGAAGAGTTAGGGCTAAGGCCAAGAGTTTACAGAAATTTTTCTGGGAAGTCTGCCCGTGGGGCCACAATAACAACAAAAACTGTTACACTTAGTCTGTTTGGACAACCTGAGAGCTTCCTGTACCTTAAGGTCATGTACACACAGTCAAGAGGTACAAAAGCAGCCCTGCCTAGTATGGCTCAATGGAGTGAGTGCTGGCCTGCAAACCAAACAGCTGCTGGATCAATTCCCAGTCAGGGTACATGCCTGGGTTGCAGGCCAGGTCTCCAGTAGGGGGCATTCAAGAGGCAGCCACACACTGATGTTTCTCTCCCTTGCTCTCTCTCTAAAAACAAATAAATAAAATCTAAAAAAAAAAAGGTAGAAGAGAATGCCCATTTCAATACTCTTTGTATACCAAGATCAGTTTTAAGTTCTATTTTATATAGTGTACTACAATTTCTTGATTAAATCAAATAGAAATATTTACTTCCTTAATATATTTTGTGTCTGAGAATAATATTTTAGAGCAAAGTCTGAAAAAAGTAGAAGGCAGGGCATATTATATTGGAAAGTCAGTCAAGTACATACCCAAACAATACCCACCATATTACAGCCCAGAACTATTTAACTTCTCAGTTTAAACAAATTAGGCAAACATGGGGAAAAAACTGTAGTTAGAGTAGGACCACAATTGGGGGGACCACTGAACATCATCTGCCTGGCACTGAACTCATTTGAAACTCACAGCAACACTATGAATTGAGTACAACTTCTATCATGAGCTCCATATTACAGGTAAGGGAAGGTAAGCAGCGATCCCCAGGGTACACAGTTAGTACACAGCAGCACCAGAGGGAAAGCACAAAGAACTCACTTCTGTTTACTGCCTCTCAATAGAACTTGCTGAGTATCTCAGATGTTCCTAACTGGGTTGAAAATAGTTGCTATCTTGAAACAATCAAACACAACATTACCATGACCAGGACTATGAAATAAAAAGTGAACTAAATCTTTAATACACATAATACTGATGTAGAATTTTATCTTCTTATGTGTGGTTGTCAGCCTTACCTGAACCAATTCCCTGTATGCAGACTTGGCAAGGTTATAAGGTACTAAAAGATTAGACCCAAGAAAATAGAGAACTTCCAATCCAGTAAAAATCATAGCAAATTTGTTGATGATAACGATTGTCTCCAGAGGAACAAGGCAGAGTCGTGCTAACAGAGGAAGCATGTGTGCGGAAAAGAGCCAAATCTGCTTCGTTTTCATGACACAGGAGCATAAAGTACACAACACCAACTGACCTAAAACAGGGAAGAAAAGGTATTTAATTTTGAGATAAGGTAACTGCAAAATAAAAAAATCACAGTTGATTAGGATGATGCAGCTTTTCTAATTAAGATCTTAGATCACATTTTAACTTCATCTGACCATAATTACATCTTCACATTGTCTATGAATTTTGAGCAGCAATTCCCAAGGATTTGGGGGGGGGGGAAGCAACAAATATCTGCTGCTCTTCATAACATTCCAGATGGCATTTATAATGTGAAGAAAGTTTTTTAAAGGTCTAATTTAATATTATAATTTAATTATTACTATTGTACATACAGCTCCTTTTTCAAAGGTGCTAAATATTTAACTCTTCTGGTCTGTAAGGGAAAACATAAAATCCAAGAAATACAATTACTTGTCCAAGATCATGCTGTGATAAGATTTAGTATGAAGCTTTTGATCTTTAATTGCTTTTATAGGACCATGAAAGCCTTCTCAAATGACTCAATAATTAAAGTCAAAGGTGGTAAGTTTAAGCAACAAATTCTCAAACAGTATTATGCAAAATCATGTAGAAAAGTAAAAAAGAAAAAAACCCCTCAACTTCTTATAATGCTGTCATCCAAAGGTAGCACTGCTAATAGCTTGGGTCCATTACACGAAGTACTACATGCAAAGCCTTAGCGATATATTTGAAATTTAGTAAGTGCTCAACAAAAGTTATCCATATTATTTGTTAACTTTTCAGATTTTATGTGCATCACTAGACATAAATCTTTTACATAAAAAAAGGCCCTGGCTGCTGGGGGTCAGAGGATTGAGCGCTGGCCTGTAAACCAGGGGCTACAGCTAGTTCAATTCCCAGTTGGGGCACATGCCTGGTTTGCAGGCCCAGTCCCTGGTTGGGGCGTGCAAGAAGCAACCAACTGATGCTTTTGTCACACATCCATATTTCTGTCTCTTCGAACCTCCCATCCCCCTCTCTGAAAATAAATAAAATCTTAAAAAAAAAAGATGTGTACATGATATTTTATAATCAGCTCTTTTATAATCAGCTGTCATAATGAACAAATACTTATTATATATCTTTCTCTCCATACTAATAAATATATAAATGGGTTTCTTTAGTTGTATGGTACATTACACTAAATAGATACTACATGTTAACATTTCAATGTTTTAAATATTTCATAATTATAAAAAGCTTTGCTGTGAACAAGCTTGTACATTTATTACATACTTGGAGCACATTTCCTAATATTTTCTTAGACTCGATTCCTGAAAGTGGTATTACTGAGTCAGAAAAAGTGTAGCTCAGTGGATTGAGCGGGGGCCTGTGAACCAAAGGATCGTGGTTCAATTCCTAGTCGGGGTGCATGCCTGGGTTGCGGATCAGTTCCCAGCATGGGACGCACGAGAGGCAACCATACATTGATGTTTGTCTCCCTCTCTCCTTCCCTTCCCCTCTAAATAAATTTTTTTTAAAAGAAAAAGCATTTTTACAGCTTTTGATACATACTATCAGATTGCCATAGTGAAACAAAACACCCAGTACACAGGGTGCCCATTTTCCCACTGGCTTGCCAAGAGTGAAAATAATTTAAGAGAAGGGCAAGGAATATTCTCTAAGTTTTTTAAATTATTTTTTATTGATTTTGCTATTACAGTTGTCCCAATTTCCCCCCCTTTGTCCCCCTCCACCCAGCACCCCCACCATTGTTCATGTCCATGGGTCGTGCACGTAAGTTCTTTGGCTACTCCATTTCCTACACTGTACTTTACATCCCCATGGCTATTCTGTAAGTACCGGTTTGTACACCCAATTCCCTCACTTCTTCACCCATTCCCCACACCCGCCTCCCAACTGGCAACCATCAAAACATTCTCCATATCCATGATTCTGTCTCTCTTCTTCTTGTTTGCTTAATTTGTTTTTTAGATTCAACTGTTGATAGATTTGTATTTTTTGCCATTTTATTGCTCATAGTTTTGATCTTTTTCTTAAATAAGTCCCTCTAACATTTCAAATAATAAGGGCTTAGTCATGATGAACTCCTTCAGTTTTTTTTTTGTCTGGGAAGCTCTTTATCTGACCTTAAATTCTAAATGATAGCTTTGTGAAGTACAGCAATCTTGGTTGTAGGTTCCTGCTTTTCATGACTTTGAGTATTTTTTGCCAATCCCCTCTAGCCTGCAAAGTTTCTTTTGAGAAATCAGCCAACAGTCTTATGGCGACACCCCTGTAAGTAAGTAACTGCTCTTCTCCAGCTACTTTTAAGATTCTCTATTTATCTTTAAACTCTGGCATTTTCATTATGATGTGTCTTAGAGTGGACCTCTTTGCATTCACCTTACGTGGGACCCTCTCCCTCTGTGCTTCCTGGACTTGCATGTCTATTTCCTTCACCAAATTCAGAAAGTTTTCCTTCATTATTTTTTCAAATAGATTTCCAATTTCTCACTCTTTTTCTTCTTCTGGCACCCCTATGATGGATGTTGGAAAACAACTTAAAGTTGTCCCACAGGCCACTTACACTATCCTCGTTATTTCTGGATTCCTTTTTTCTTCTTGTTCTGACAGGTTGCTCTTTCTTCCTTATATTCCAAATCATTGATTTGATTCTCTGCTTTATCCATTGTTGTTTCCCTGTAAATTGTTCTTTATTTCAATTAGTGAATCCTTTGTTTCTGACTGATTCGTTTTTATGTTGTTGAGGTCCCCACTAAGTTCCTTGAGCATCCTTATAACCAGTGTTTTGAACTCTGCATGTGATAAATTTGCTTATCTCCATTTTGTTTAGTTCTTTTCCTGGAGTTTTGATCTGTTCTTTCCTTTGGGCCATGTTTCTTTGTCTCATTTTGGCATCCTCCCTGTGTTTGTTTCTCTGTATTAGGTAGAGCTGCTATGACTCCCTATCTTGGTGGTGTAGCCTAACATAGTAGATGTCCTGCAGGGTCCTGTGGCACAGCATCCCCATTGCCTAAGTTGGGTACTCAAGATGCACCCTCTGTGTGGGTTGAGTACACCCTATTGTAGATGAGCTTTGATTGCTCTTGGCAGATCAATGGGAGGGATTTACCCAGGCCAATTAGCTGCAATGACTGGCTGTGACCACTGACCTCCAACCTGTGCCCTCCATGGAGGATCAGCTATGCACAGGCAGGGTGGTGGTGTTCCAATGTGGTTTGTAGTTGTCCACCGGGTGGAGAGGCTCTGGGATTTCCCAGGTGGTGCAGGCCAAGGTCAGCCCCACCCTGTATTCTGCCCAGGGCCACCCTGCTCAGGTTATAAAGCAGTCTGAAATATCTGCTACTTGTGCTGGGCTTGGAACTTCCCAGGCAATGCCAAACTGTGAATCTACGCTGGCTGCTGCTAGTGCCAGGCCTAGGACCATTAGCAAGAGGTATGGGGACTGGGGCCAGCTGATACTTGTTTGATGGGATTTAGGAAGTTGTGAAGCATAAGCCAAGGCCAATCAGTCATATGGAAAAGTCACCTGTAACAGTTTGGGTGTGTCTGTACGTTGGGTGGGACTGAGTCTCAGGGGATCTCCATGGCTGGACAAACAGTGTTAGCCAGGTTGATGGAGTCTCAGATATGGCCCTAGTCAGGGGAGGGCTCAGAAACAATGGCCTCTGCTCACCTTTCTGTCCGAGAGAAAGCTGTCTCCCAGCTCTCACCTTGATGCCAGATACTTCAGTTCCTCCCCATATGCCACTGGTCCCTTTCAAGCTGCTACTCCGGTGCTGGAGCTCAGAGAGAGTGAATCTGAGTAAGTCCAGGTGTGGGTTCTTCAAGAGGAACTGCTTGGGAGTGCAAATGTTTCTGTTACCAACTCAATCCCCACTGGTTTTTGATGCCAGAAGTTATAGGGACTTATCTTCCTGGCACTGGACCTTACCTTCCTGGGCTTGGGGTCCTAGGTGGGGCTGCAATTCCTGCGGCTCCCCGAGATTTCCCTCCTGAATTTTTATCTACCACATGTAGATGTGGGACCAGCCTGTTCCGCATCTTTGCCCCTCCTACCAGTCTGGATGGACGTGGTTTCTCTAATTCCATAGTTGTCAGACTTCCATTCAACTTGTTTTTTGACAGTTCTGAGTGACGGCTGTTCTATATTTCAGCTGAAATTTTGATTTGGTTGTGTGAGGAGGTGAGCCATTTCTGCCTAGGATGCCATCTTGACCAAAGTCCTCTGTAAGTGTTTTAAATTTCTATTTTGTTGATTACCAGTAGCAGTGACATTACCTATAAGAGTGTAAAAAATTTACAATTTCATGGTGAAATGCTTATTCATATCCTTTGCCCATTCTTCTACTTGCATGTGTAGCTTTCTATTGTTTGATCAAGATAATCTCCTTTGCTATATGATTCTATTTTCTCAATGTATCATTTGTCAGAATATTTTAATAATTTTTTGTTCTTATTAGTATAAGTTTTTTCTTTTTACGATTTTATTTCTTTTTAGAGAGAGGATAAAGGAGGGAGAAAGGGAGGGACAGAAACATCAATGTGTGGCTGCCTCTCATGTGGCCCCCACTAGGAACCCAGGCATGTCCCCTGATTGGGAATCGAACCAGCGACCCTTTCCCTTTGGTTCACAGCCTACACTCAATGTATTGAGCTACACCGGCCAGGCTATTAGTGTAAGTTTTTATTGTAAATATTCAAACCTATCAATCTTTTCCTTAATGATGTCCACCTTTGGTGCTAAAGTTAAGCTCCTCTTACTCAAGAGTATTCAGGGTGAAGCAAAAGTAGGTATACAGTTGTTCATATGGAATACAAGAATAAACTGTGTTCATTCACTCACAATGTAAACCTACTTTTGCCCCACCCTGTACAAGTATACAACTAATTACCTATATTTTCTTTTATTAGCCTTTAATTTAAATATTAATACATTTCAAATTTATTTTAAAAAATAAGAAGTAAAGATCTATGTTTGTTCTCCCAGATGTTTAGTCAGTTGCTTCAAAACTAGTTATTAGAATCATCTAATTCTTTTCTCATTAATTTGGAATGCTACTTAGTATACTTCAAAATCTTTTGTATATTTGTGTCTATGTTGAAACTTGCAATTTTTTTTTCAATGATCTACTCTGATGATAGTACCATACTGTTCCATTTCACTGACTGGACAAGTCTCCTCTCATTGCTCTTTCAGAATATCTTGGAAATTTCTGAATACGTTAATTTAAGAATCACTTAGTATGATGTCAGATAGGTAATAGACTTATCAGGGTGATCACTTCATAAGGTATATAAATGTCTAATCAGTGTGTTGTACACCTGAAACTAACATAACATTGTATGTCAACTGTAATGAACAGCATGGATGGAACTGGAGAATACTATGCTAAGTGAAATAAGCCAGTCAGTGAAAGACAAGCATAAGATCTCACTTATAAGAGAAATCTAATGAACAAAACAAACTAATAAGCAAAATACAATCAGAAGCATGGAATCATGCAACAGATTGACAGCTATAAGAGGGGAGGGGTCACTGGGAGACTGATGGAAAGGAGGTGAAGGGATTAAAGAATATACATGAAGGACCCATGGACATGGACAACGGTGTAGGGATTGACTATGGAAATGAGAGCAAGCTGGGTGGAGGGAGGTGAAGGGGTAAAACATGGGACATCTGTAATACATAAACAGTAAAACATCAAAAATGAAAAAAGTGGCCCTGGCTGGTGTGACTCAGTGGATTCAGGGCCGGCCTGCAAACCAAAGGGTCACTGGTTTGATTCCTAGTCAGGAAACATGCCTGGGTTGCAGGTCAGGTCCCCAGATGGGGGGGCACATGAGAGGCAACCACACGTTGGTATTTCTCTCCCTCGCTTTGAAAGTAAATATTTTTTTTAAAAAAAACTAAAAAGGTGTTTTTTTTTAAAAGGTATCTAGAAGTCCCAGACATCCTCCCCCTGTAAAAATATCATTTAGTCAAATTCTCTTCCTTCTTGCCAGTGAAAAGCAAAACAATACTTGGGGATTTTTTGTGTGTATTCTATCCATATTATTATTGGTTGAATAACACAAATATGGCAACCATTTGTACACAAAGCCAAACATTTATTAACAACCTACTTGTTATAACACATGTGGTATTTTTCTCCCACAAAGTTAATTTTAATTATAGCCTTTAAACAACTGATATTCATATAATGTGAGAAACATTCATGAAGGCATAAAAAAGAGGAAAATCCCTGATGATGGAAAACCGCGGAGAGGCCACCAAGTGAGGTATGCCAACATTTTATAGGAGAAAAAACAAAGACATATGAGACAACTACTGCTTTTGGCCAGGCCTACTCTGTCCCCCACCCTGGAAGGAAGACTGGAAAGGCTGGAACAGACTTCTAGACACCATGAACAGCCCAGGGCCAAGTGAGGTGCCCAAAGGAAGAGAGGGGATTAAAATAAAAGTCTATACCCCAAAGATGAGATCTCTCTAGATCCCCAAACACTGCTACCACATTTGCTGTCACCCAGTTCTAGTCACTGGCACAGGCTTCCCACGGAGAGGCCAGAACGACCCCCCTTTACAAGTCTAAAGGAAATGACCTCCAAACACACTTAAAGCATCCAGTCCCACTAGAACACCAACTGTGTTCACGCCAGTTGATGAGCCCTAGATTCTAATCACCAACTTAGTAATTCACTTTAATACAAATGATCTGTCAAGGCCTCCCAGGTATTCAAGTAAAATGTATGGCTTAATCAGCCTCAGATAGGGCCTAGGAATCAGTATTCATAATTCTTAAAATAAATAAATAAATAAATAAATAAATAAATAAATAAATAAATCAGGTGATTCCAATTCAGGCTTCAGAAACATTGCTGTCCCATGAAAGGAAAGACCAAAACAGAGTAAAGATCTCAGAGGAAATGGAGACTGTAAGGAACAAAAGAAAGCTTCCAAGAGATATATTTAAGAAATAAAAAAGATTGCCATACTAGAAAAAAGTATCTAATAAAAACAAGGTCCTAGATATTAAATATATGTAATAAAATACAATAAAAGTGTTGGAAGATAAGATGGGAAATTTCAGAAAGTAAAACAAAAAGGTGGGACCAGGTGCGGGGGAAAGAAAAAGAAAACAACTGTAAGAAAGTTAGGGGCTCAATGTAGGAGAAACCTTATCCAATGAACAGAATTTCCAGAAAGGGACAAAGAGAAAACAGCAGGAATGACACCTGAGAGAGGACACGAACGGTACAGGAGAGAGCTGATTTTCATCATAAAACTGAAGTATTTCCTGACTTAATACTAAGAAAGATTAAGAATTTTCTTTCTGGCAAAGCTTACTTTCACTGTGCTCAGAGCTATGACATTTAAATTTCCTTGTTCACCATGATGTAAACTTCCTCTAAGCTCTGAATATTCCCATAAGCTTATGCCAGCATACTGTGCTCAGTCTGGATATGACTCATGTGCTACAATGCTAAGAGAAGATGACTCCTATTTAGGCGGAAGAAGGAAGGAGTCACATTGTTAGTGGAACTCTCTCCTGTAGTTCCAAAAGAACAGGAAGTTGTTTATTGTGATGTGCCTATACCAACGGGCAATTCTGAATAAATCAAAATCTCCATGTATTCTTTGGATTTCAAAAATTAAAACTATCTCCAAGAAATCCACAACCCTAAGAAATGATGGCATATTAAAATTAGTTTTTCCATTATAAGATCATTAGTGAAATGGAAGAGGTAGAAAATTACTTTAAAATCAAAACTGGAAAAAAGCACGCTACTTATCAATAGTTTATGGATTTTGTTTTATGGCTAATTAATTGAATCTCAGGTGAGTATCCAGATCATTATAGCCACTGAAAGGAACAATTTAAGAAAGTGTTTCAGTTTTAAACTAAATTGTATACTCTACAAGCTTTGAATACTTTACAAGCTTTCTAACCTAGCAAATATTCTGACTTGAATGAATGTTATCATTACTGAGTACACCAACTCACAGGATATACTCATAAAGCAACATTATCACCGTCTCCTATCTTTTAAAATCCATTCTGAAGATTAGTAAATGCTCTAACTTTTCTAATCCGGCCTAAATTGCACAGTCTCAATCTAATAATAACCAAAACTTTGAAACTGATTTAAAGCTGAGGCTTTTCCCCTACTCTGGCTTAAGCCCGCCCCCCCCCCAAGTTTGTAGATAGAAAACTAGCATGAAAGGGTGGAGCAGGAGGTATGGCAGGCCCCACCCTTTTTCTTTGCCAGCACCATTTCTCTCTTCCCACTTACCCAGGATTGAAACAGGTAGAGAAGGAGGAGAGGGAGGGAAGTAGGAAATTCTCTCTGAAAACATTATGGTGCTGGTGCTCCCTGGAATCGGAAGAATTTAAAACTGATCTTGGGCAATTTTTAACGGATTCTTCTGAGATTGTTCCCATCACTGTGGATCTTATCTGCAATACCTCTGTGCTTGTTATGGACCCGCCTCTGGCTCCTGGGACTCTGGAAGTTCAATCCTTGTGGGGGTTCTTGACATCCTTCTAAAGGGGCCTCATGGAAGGACCTAAGAAAATTCCATGGAATCTTGGGAACTTCATCTAGTCCACTAGAAACTAACATCCTTTGCCTAAACAGATTAGAAAATGCAGAAAAACCGGAGAGTCATTCTCACTCCACAGTGAGAAAACCCAACAGTCAGCCACACCACTGTAGGCCTTTATATTAGATTAGAATTATAACATGAGGGGCATGTGTAATTTTTATTTTCTGGTAGCCTCATTTTTAAAAGTTAAAAAAGTGAAATTAATTAACAATATACCTTATTTAACATACCACAAATATCATAAAGACATTCAAATTTATATAAAAAATTAACAAGACATTCTGCATCCTTTTTGTACAAAGTCTTAGAAAATGGATGTGTTTTACAATTATGATGTATCTAAATGTGGACTAGCCACATTTCAAGTGCTCAGTAGCCATATGTGGCTAGTTTTGGAAGGTGCAGCTTTAGATTTTGCAGGCCTGCTCAGACACCAGTAGAGTGTATCTGCCACCCTCCCCCCAGCCACAGAAGACGTGACTCTCTAAATGGTCCACCACTGAATTCTCTAGATGTGATGGGCTGGGGAGGTATTTAAGAGAAAACAGTTTATCTAATGAAATTATCCCTCAATCTCTAACACTGGACCTCTAACACCTTCTGCATGGGTGAGGTTAAGAGTCACAAAACAAGTTTTCTCTCACTTCCTTTTCTGTACCTCTGGCATAGGAGGGTCTGATACCTCACTGTACACTGTATCTATGTTGTTTTGGGGTCTTAGCCAACATTTCTATTTTTACATTCTGCTACCTGAATATTTCAATCATGTCTCAAGTTCTTGATGTTTCTGGCAATTTACTTTTGACCATAAGGTGAGGCTTTCGACAGTTATAAAATAACTCTATGACAATGAATATTTTTATTTTAATCTTACAGTCATAATTAGATTTATTAAAAAGTTAATCTTCCTAAATACTTAAAATGCCATTAAAAAGCCCAAGCAACTGCAGGCAATGTATGATTATAAGCATGTAAACACCTATGCATCAGGAAAAAAGACTAAGAAAATAGAACATTTAACCATGGCTGCAATTCTGAGTCACTGAGTTTCCCAATTTTTCTGTAGTAATTACGCACCAATTTTATAATATAGTAAGACTGGTTGGTTCCTATACTTACAGTACTTACCTATTAAGGCTGTGGTAAATCGATTCATGGAGAGAGGTTCTAAGTACATTGGTCCTTCATAGGCAGACTCCAGTTCACTTCTAACATAGTCCCTAAATAAGTAAAATGATGAAAACGTATTAGATACATTCCAAGCACCGAAGGGGGAGAGAAGCAGCTAAAGCACAGAATTCTTGCATCTGTCTCCACATCTATACTAAGAAAAAATATAGGTATGACAAATTATATAGAGATGGCCTTTATCTCCTTCCAAGCTTGGAAACAGAATTTATAGAAACTGAATTTTACTATGCAGGGAAAACAGCCAAACCTCCACTGTGTGAGATTTTCTTTCTTCCTATGACCTTGTTAAATACTTTATGCCCAGTAAAAAGCCTGTTGAGGTATCATCTCTCTACCCTACTACTTAATAATATCCAGTAATATTACATTAAATATTCACTCTTTTGGCTCTATTACTCCATCCACCCTAATTTTCCCAAAAGTTCTGTCCAGTCAATTACAGGTAAAATTGTAAACTAGTTAGAAAACTGGCTCATACAGGGAAAACCCTTTAAAAATGTCACTTCCAACTCTACAGGGAATTTAAGTAGGCCATAAATTTATTCTGAAAAAATCTTAAATCAAGTCAAATATTCCTCTTCGAATTTAATTCATTTAACCTGTGATTACTGAGAAACAAGATTTAAGTAATAGCCAAGAAGCCTTTATACTCTGAGAAGAAACTTTTATGGCAAATGAGGGAAGCAAAGAAAGGGAGAATTTAATTTATTATCAGTAAGTTAAATGGTAACACTAGAAGACAGTTGTTTAAGTTCTTTTGACATTAAAGTGGGAAAATTTGTTTTAAAAAATTCTCCCTCTTTTCTTCATTTGATGAATGCTTTATTCACTGTATTTCAAAACAGTCTGAATGCTGCAAGTATTTCTGAACAAACTCATATGGCTGTATTTACTTTTTCCATGAAATTACTTCCTATTAGGCAATCAAGCTGAATTCCTTTAGCATACCATAGTCAAACAAGAAATGACCCTTACATAATCAGTAAGGAGAGTACTGCCAAAAATCAAATTTAGAAACTCAAAAAGATTTTAAGAATAGAATCAGTCTGGAGAACAATTATAAAAATCATAACTAAGCTTCATGGGTGATTTAGCATCTTTCCTCTATCACTCTATGATAATCACTTCTAACAAATACGGTATTAACAGTCTCTTTCAAATGAAAGAGAAAGCCAAATTCTCAAGAGAAATTTTTTTAATGCAGTGGTTGTCAGCCAAGGGTGATTTTGCCCCTGAAGGAACATTCTGCAATGTCTGGAGACATTTCTATTTGTCACAGCTTGGAAGGGGGTTGGAGGTGCTACCGGTACTTCAGCCGAGATGCTGACAAAACATTCTATAGTGCACAGGACAGCAAAGTCCCCATAACAAAAGAATTATCCAGTCCAGGAAGTCATGGTTGAAACCCTGTTTTAATGCAGAGAGACACAAATGCTACATATGTAAATCATACATAAATATCTGATCATTAGACTACTGTAGGGAACCATCAATGTAATTATTATATTTTATAGTTTTAGTATAGCATGCTAAAGAATTAAGAGGATTATGAATTTAAAATAAAATGTACATATAAACAGTACTTAGATTTATGAAGTCTTTGAAGATGCTATTTAAAAAGTAAATTTACATTTAAAAGAGATCTAACTCTGAGTCCCAATACTATGTAGGCCTATAAAGCCAAAACATTTTTTTGGGCATATCCCCCTCCAATAGATCCAGTTTAAAAAGAGGTCAGGGAAAATCCAAAAAGGCAGAAAGCAGATTAGTACTTGCCAGAGGCCAGGCATAGGGGAAATGGAAATGACCATTTAAAGGTACCAGGTTTCATTTTAGAGATGATAAAAATATTTTGGAATTAGGTAATGGCAATAGCTGCAAAACATTATGAATGTACTGTATGCCACTAAATTGTTCATTTTAAGAAGTTAATTAATTTTTGAGAGAGCAAGAGAAAGAAAATAAAAACATCATTTTGTTGTTCCACTTACTTATGCATTCATTGGCTGATTACTGTATGTGCGCTAACTGGGGATCGAACCCTCAACCTTGGCATGCTGGGATGATGCTCTAACCAACTGAGCCACTTGGCCAGGGCTAAGAGGTTAATTTTATGTCATGCAACTTTCACCTTAATTTTAAAACAGGAGGGTGGGGAGAGGAGGGCCTACAAGAGCACTATCCCCAGGAAGAAAAGCCACAGATGCCCCCAAAGGGCCCCCGTCCCCTGGAGCTCTTTCATAATGAGGCTCAAACTGAAGGACCAGATTGCAGAGTTGGGTTCCCTGTCATGTTTCCTTTCCCTTGTTTGCTTTTGTCATATTCTAATTTTACAAAACTTATAAAGAAAATTAATATTCTCTGTTTTTTTTTTTTTTAACTCAAAAAGAATTGATTGAACATATTATGTTGTTAGCAAGCTGCAAGGCTCTGGGAATACTGTAACAGACAAAACACAGTTCCTATAAGCACGAAGCTTACAAACCAGGAAGGGAAACATGCAATAAACACTCATCCTAACACTTGTTTAATTTCAATTGTGGTAAGTGCTATAAAAAAGATATAGAATAACCCTGACTGGTGTGGCTCAGTAGACTGAATGCCTGCCTACAAACCCAAGGGTCACTGGTTCGCCCAGTCAGGGCACATACCTGGGTTGTGGGACAGATCCACAGTAAGGAGCACGTAAGAGGCAACCACACATCAATGTTTCTTTCCCTCCCTTCCCCTCTGTCTAAAAATAAATAAATAAATAATTTTTTTAAAAAGATAGAATGTTGTGAGGTGTTTTAAAGTTTTTAAAGATTGTATAAATTCATACCTGTATTTAAAAATTGTTATCTTTTATTATCCTCACTTTTATAGTTTTCATTTAGCTAGTCCTCTGTGACTTTTGTCTTTTATTTTAAAATCACTTATTTTACTTCTTTTACTTCTCATTATAACGTTATTATAAAAGGTTTTAATTTAACTATTTCATTTTCTTTTACCCTTCCCTACATTCCTTTGGTTTTTTAAAGCCTCTTAACTTTCTAATCCCTTTTATGTTTTTAGTTCTTTTGCATGCTCCATATATTCATTACTTTAATGATTTGTTGAGATTATAGGACACTAAGGAAGATCGCACTCCAGAAGAATAATCAGTTTATGGGCCATAATGACAACACCCCAAGTGAGGCAGTTTCCCCTACTAGCTCTCTCATTATGCCCTCCTCTAGGGCCCCGGGAATTCCTCCCCCTCCATGCTGTAACCTCTCCCATTACTGTCCATTAAATCTGTTCAAAAACCTGAGACACTGGACTGACCAATCATTCTACCAACGAAATTAACATCTTCCCTAGGCACCTGAGACCCTCTCCCCTTTACTCAACTCCAGTCTATCAAGACAGTTCCTCCTCGTCTTCCATCTGACTGACTCACTGATAAGCCCCACCTCAATAAAGTCAGCCAGGCCCAGAAAATCTGTGCTCTCTCTTGGGTAGCTGAGCTCGGCATCCCAGAGCCAGGGCAGTGGCTTTGGTGAGGGCTAAATTAATAGTCTTACAAAGCAGCCACTACAGAGCCGTCCCTTCTGGAAGAACCTGAGAGCTGCATCTAAGACTACACAAAAGTACTGAAATAAAGATGGACACTAACAAAGATCTCTGCATCTAAGTCATGTGCAACTTCACAGCATCTCCTGCTGGCAACAAAAACTCTTGCTACTAAGTCTCAACAGAGTGGGCTCTTCACAACAAAAAAGAACAAGACAGCCAGCCTGAGTAAGAAGGATCTGGAGGAGGACTCATCCAAAATTCCATTGAGTCATTTAGGTCAAAACTTAGCCTGAAGCAAGAGCCATGAAATTCTAATTTTTAACAGAATTTCATAACTATTTTAAGACTGAATTAGATGAGATATTCAAAAGCAGCATAGAATTTTTTTTATTTAGAAGACTTAGACAGTAAAATACATTAAGTTGGTCAGAAGCAAGATTTCCTGCCTTCTACTTATAACTGAACAAAATCTTTCCCTGCTTAAACTTCTTTTTCACTTTGTCAGCAATTTGTGCAATGCTGACAGTCAACCCTGAACACTATTTAACAAACCAAATACTTTACTAAATAATAAACAAAAATCTACTTCCCTAGTCCCAATAATAGCCTATGCTCCTTTGATTGAAACTGGTTGGGAGCATAAGGACTTTAAGATATATGAAAAGGACCTAAGAACAGCTTGAAATAGGAAAATCCTTGCTCAAGAGAGCAGCGTAAGTTATAAAAAATAAAGAACAATATCTAGGAGCTTACTAATTCAACTTAGTCTCTTAAGTGACCTGAGTTACTAAATAACCAAGAACAATTTGTACACTCTGGCTACTTAGAACTTTCACACAATGTTAAATCCAAAGAAACCTAACCTACCAGTACACAGAATAAAGCGGTGAGCCCTCCAAATTATCTTTTACAGTATGTGCAAACAAAAGGCATTACTTAGTTTAAGAGATCCCAGAGACTGAGGTGTTCAAACGCCTGAATTTGAGGACCTACTACACCCTAGGCACTGTGCTAGCAATGGAATAGTTCACTTATCTATGGTTTAATTATTTAAGTCATCTCTACCACCCCACCACCCTGCTTCTCTCTTCTGTGTCTCTACCTAACCCCTACTATATGTTGGGATTGGTCAAAGTTTGTGTGCTTTTTTGGTAAAGTAAGACACACTTTTCATTTTCACCAATAACTTTATTGATTTGGATATTTTGAGTATGTTGGCTATCTCCTGCATGGTATAACATTGATTATTCTCAATTAATGTCTCAATTATGGCTGTCAACTTCAACCGTTCTACCCGACCATGGAGCATCGTCCACCAAGAAATCTCTAGCATGAAACTTTGGAAACTACTTTTGACATGTTCTATCAGTCTCAGTACTTTCTCATATATTACAGAAACTTTTTGCATTTTAGTTGCATTTTTACCTTTCTTGAAACAACAAACATAACATGCCAAAAATGTCAATTTTCTTTCACCTTCAATATTAAAATGACTACACAAAATATCAATTTTGATTAAGTTTTTTAAAAATGCATGCTGGTGTAAGAGCTGTCACCATACAATCTAACAAAATTGTTTTGAGTGAACTTAAAGACAACTAAGAGCTACTAGAGCCATCTTACAGAAAAAAAATCAAACAAACTTTTTGGCCAACCCAATATTTAGTGCCTGTTCAAAAGAAGAAAACATCAACACTGAAATGGGTATATTTTATTCCTGCCAAAATTAAAAGTTAAGTATAGAGTGGAAAAAAAATCATTTTAACAATTCTGCAACCTAATAGCAATCGTTCTCAACAGAGGAAAATGTTGTTTCCCAGGAGACAACAGAAGCAGGGACACTTTTTGTTTCACAGCTGCTGGGGAGAGGGTGCTCCACAACTGAGTGAGGAGAGACAGGGTGTTAACATCCCATAATGCACAGGACTGCCCCACAGCAAAGAATGACCCTGCCCAAAATGCTAAGTGTCCCCAAACAAAGAAACTCTCATCTACAGGTTAGAATTATACAGGCTTTCATAAAATGTAGTTAGTTACCTGTATTTTACACATAAATAACTCTTACAGAAGTTTTACATCTGAACCCATACTTATATACTCAGTAGAAAAAAAGAACACTTTCATCTTTTGAAAACCCTAAGCTCTTCTTTTTTAAAAAAATATTTTATTTATTTATTTTTAGATGGAAGGGAAGGAGAGAGGGAGAGAAATATCAATGTATGGTTGCCTCTTGTGCGTCCCTTGCCGGGAACTGGCCTGCAACCCAAGCGTGTGCCCTGACTCGGAATCGAACCGTGATCCTTTGGTTCACAGGCCCATATTCAATCCACTGAGCTACACCAGCCAGGGCTGAAACCCCTAAGCTCTTAATTTAAGCCATACACATATAAAATTAAAAGTTGGTTCAAAAATCTAACAATAAAGCAAGAAATTTAAGAATACTAGAGTTTAAGAATGGTCAGGTCAGTTGAAGTTTTCTTTTTTCCCCTTAGTTCTGGATAGTCTCAATTTTAAAGTAGGATTGGTATTGGAAAATACACTCCATATATCATTCAAAATTAAAAGCATAATTCTAATGAGTTCAATTAGAATATTAATATTAAATGTTTATACTATAGCACCTGAGCCCATGGATTTTTTAAAGTTTAATTATTCTGAACTGCAAGTTATATCAATTCTATAAACATGTTCTAACAGGGTTTTTTTTTCTTTCTTAAATTCACTTTAAGATAATCAGCTTCATTATGTGAGCTCATGTATTTAGGGAAAACAGAGATCCAACTTTTCAAAAGTTTATGAAATTTTCAATATAAGAAATTAATATTTGCAGATTTCTTTTTCTATAGTTATTGAAGTATCAAATTAATTAGAGTATTCAAGTAGTGTGACTCTTCTTCTCAAAACTGTATGACACTCTGCCTTGATATCACTAGACTAGAGTAATAGGGAAAATGTTTATAAATCATATAGCAAATAAAGGGACTTGTTCTAAAATATGCAAAAAATCACAATTCTATTTTTAAAGACACAACCCAATTAAATAATAGACAAAAGGATCTGAATAAATATTTCTCCAAAGAAGATTCACACAAAAAGATGCTCAACCTCATTAGCCATCAAGAAAATGCAAACCCAAACCACAATGAAATACCACTTTACACTTGCTATGATGGCTACACTAAAACAAGACAGATATGAACAAGTGTTAGCAAGGGCATGGAAAAACTGGAACCCTCATATGCTGCTGGAAGAAACATAAACTAGCTTAGCCACTTTAGAAAGAGTCTTCAATTCCTCAAAAGGTTACATATAAATATTGTACGATCTAGAAATTCCACTCCAAGATATATGCCGAAGAATAAACATATGTCCACACAAAAACCACAAATATTTACAGCATTCTTCATAATAGTCAAATATCCATCAATGAAAACTTAGATACACAAAATGTGGTATACATATATACATAAAACAGAATGATTTGGACAGAAAAATAAAATGATACATGCTATACCACAGATGAACCTTGAAAACATGGTAAGTGAAAAAAGCCAGGCACAAAGAACCCACATACTGTACAATTCAATGTATATGAAATGTCCAGAATAGGCCAATCCACAGGGATAGAAAACAGACCTCACAGTTGACTAGGGCTGGAGGTAATGGGAAGTGACTATCAGGTACAGGGTTTCTTTATGAAGTGATGAAAACTTTCTAAATTACCCTGGCCAGCTGACTCAGTCAGTTGGAGCAGTATCCTGTACACCACAAGGCTGCAGGTTTGACCCCTGGTCAGAGCACATATACGAGGCAACAGATCAATGTTTCTCCCTCACGTTGTTTCTCTCTCTCTCTCTTTCTCCCCTCCCCTCCCCCACTTCCTCTCTCCCTAAAATCAATGAACATATCCTCAGGTGAGGATTAAAAAAAAAGTTCTAAAATCAACTGTGGTGATGGTTTGCAATTCTGTGAATGTACTAAAACCCATGGAACTGTATACTTCACATAGGTATGTGAATTATATCTCAATAAAGCTGTTATTTTTAAAAAGATAGTTATAAAACTGCCCCATTAAATCTGAACCACTGTTTTCAAAACTAAAAACTGCAGCCTTAATGTTTTATATATGTGACACAGTCAAGCCTCAATATTTATTAAATGTGATATGCTATGAATAATTCAAGACACCATCTTTGCTAACCTTTTATGAGACAGTACCATGTAGTGTAAATTATACTAAGGAAAAATACTAAAATATGCCATACCTTGAAATTTGTTAGTATCAAAACTAACTCCATTAAGATGGGCAGTCTTAGTTTAGTATCAAAGAAGTAACTGTCAAGATCATGTTATTTATTAAGTAGGCAAACTATTTCACATCCAGTCATATTCTAAAACTAATTTCCTGTCCTCTAATCATCCTGCCTCCCTAACAGAATAGAACTAAAACTCAGAAAACCCAAGCTCAAGTTAGTCTGGGATTGTCCCTTCTAGCTGTTCGGCCACTTCAGTTTTTTTGTATGTGTATCTCATAAGATATTAAGGATCAAAATGAACCAAAGAACAGAAAATATTTTGCACACTGTAAAATTTTATTAAAATCTTTATTGTTTAAACTAAGTCTGAATTTTCTAATAATGAAAACAAACTTAAACATCAGAAAAAATATCCTATATAAACCAAAATTAAAAAGTTAAAATTGCCACAAGAATGATCAGAATAAAGCTTTTCTTTACCGCTGACCCTTTATCATTACATGACAGAATTTTGACCTCCCTAAAAAAAGCCTGGATGGTAACACTGCAGATAAAAATAAAGCTACATGGTATCAGCCATCACTATCCCACAAACCACACGGAAGCTGAGAAACCACGAGCAAAAGGGCAGGTTGTCTTTTCACCCAGAATTATAGTAACTAGCAAAGCAATAATTTTAATATTTAGCTATCTACCTTCATCTTTGAGATTTCTCTGATTGATTTTCAAAATCCTATTAACTGTAGAATATTCCGCCAATTAAAAAATCATTTTTAAAAGACTAATGACATAGGAAAATGTTCATAAAACATTACTGTGTAATAAAAAAAGACATAAGAATATTAGTTAAAATTTGCTGAGTACTTATTGTATGTCAGAAATTGGGCTAAGAGCTTTACAGGCTTTATGTTATTAAAACTTGACAATAGCCCTGGCTGGTGTAGCTCAGTGGATTGAGCACGGGCCTGTGAACCAAAGGATTGCGGTTCGATTCCCAGTCAAGGCACATGCCTGGGTTGCAGGCCAGTTCCCGGCAAGGGACGCACAAGAGGCAACCATACATTGATATTTCTCTCCCTCTCTCCCTCCCTTCCCCTCTAAAGATAAATAAATAAAGTGTTTTAAAAAATAATAATAAAAATAAAAAATAAAACTTGACAATAGCCCTCAAGATATTATCACCACTTTACAACCAAGGAAAACTGAGAATTATCTCTCTGGTAAGTGATACTACAGTTATGGGTTAGTAAATAAGGACCATGAAATATGAACCTATCCTGTCACCCATCCATTCATCCAAAAAATGTGGTACCCTCAGGTCACCAGGTACTCATTTCCACCATGGAGGGTGACTTATTCCATTATATCCTACAGACACAATTTCTGTTTTTAAAAAATGAATAAAAAGACAAGGAGGCATCTCTCCTTTGAGCTTGAGCTGAGGTTCGGAGGTGTCTGGGTCAGGAGGGCCAGCATGTTGTCCGTGTCAGTGCTGGCCCTTGGAGCCATGGAGAATGCGACAAGAGAAGGCCCAAGCTGTTCTCATGAAGGAACCTAAGCATACAGGGACATACTTGTGTGACCCCAGATTAGAGAAGTCATTGTCCACACTTGAGAGTAAAACAGAGCATGATCTGAAACACACTGTGAGGGTTACAAGAAATGCAGCACCACTTTGGTAGCTACAGATTTTGCAACTCGGACGAGTGAGGACATACCTCGGGCAAGAGAAGAGTTAGTCACCACTCCCCAAGCCCACTCTGAGCAGAGGAAATCAACAAGACAGGAGAGAGGAGAGGAATGTGAGAAGACTGAGTTTCTGGGAAACACTCGGGGCCTTTGAGAAATAACTAGATTAAATATTAAGGAGGATGAAGCAGGAACTTTCCTGCTTCAACAGGAAGGGCCCAGAGTCAATGATTATTAATTATTTTAATTATTTTCACTTTTTTGTATCAACTAAAGTGGTGAAAACTGAAAGGTATTAAAAAACTGGAAGGAAATACCAGAATTTTAACAGGTGAGTCTCTGGGTGATATAATTTCATGTGATTATTACTACCTTTAAGTTTTCTGTATTTCCTAAAAATTGCCTACAGTTGAATGGTATTCTCTACATTTTATAATCGGGGGATAAAAGGGGCTTTAAAAAAGTCAACCGCTGAATTCTAGTGATATACAAATGCTATTTCTATATGAACAATAAAATGACAACAAACTCAGTTATTAACAACCAAACCTAAAATGAAAACAAAAACTAAGCAAACAACTAGAACAGAAACAGAATAACAGAAATGGAGATCACATGGAAGGTTATCAGCGGGGGAGTGGGAGGGGGAGACAGGGGGAAAAGGTACAGCGAATAAGTAGCATAAATGGTAGGTAGATAGACAAGGGGAGGTTAAGAATAGTATAGGAAATGTAGAAGCCAAAGAACTTATATGTATGACCCATTTGACATGAACTAAAGGAAATGTGGGTGGGAAGGAATGTATAGGGCTGAGAGGAAAAAGGGGAAGAAATAGGACAACTGTAATAGCATAACCAATAAAACATATTAAAAATGCTATTTCTAAGATTAGATTTCAAGCCTACACCAAAAATCTGTGTTTCAGACCTACAGACAATTGTATTTGTTATATATGCAAAATAACCATCATTCTTCTTTGACTTGGGAGCATATTTTACTACAACTATACACTTTAATCAAAACAGAAGAAATTGTAGCACCAAAATTTATTCTACCCCAGTACATTTACTGTGTGGATTTGATTCACTTGTATTTTAACATTTTGGTCCAAAGTAAGGTGCTCATATTCATTGGCAGACCAGTCTTAAAATTTAGGGCTACTAGAGGTAAGCAGACAGACACAACCGCTAAGGAGGCAGAAGTTCTGAGCTATACAATTAACCTCATCAAATAATTTATACCAGTCATCAGCTATATAAGTGGTTGAACTTCTTAACAGTGTTCATGGAAAGTAGTTTATTGGTACAGATGAACTTGAAACTCAGTCATACATTTCAAAAATGGAGACACATTCTTACCTGGAGATTTGATGGCCAGCATAGAGGAGCAGGGCAGTCAAAAAATATAGGTAAAGCTGAACCAGGTACTGCCTGGGCAAGGTTAGTAGCACAACACTTATAATATAACCTGCAGTAAAAATTAAAAGAGATATAAATAAAATATGGTTCTAATTCAGTCTTCCAATTGATTATACCAATAAAAAGAGCTTGAAGTAAATTACTTTCCAATTAGGTTTCAACAAGGTAAGGGATTTTAAACTTCACTACCAAAGTAAGTTCAGCATAGTAAAATCCCTTCAGATTTTTTTTTTTGGTTGAAAATTTAAAACATTTTTTACTTCTTTTGTCTGTGTTTCTGTTAATACTTTACAATCGAATACATCACACCAAGGCAGTGCAGCCTCCTCTCCTCGTCTACTCTTCCTGATGTCTGCTCACTTGCTCTATAAAATGCTCTTGTTCTCTAGTCCCAGGGGAAGAAGCCTCTAAGGCTGCCCCTGCCATTCAATTCAACCTCTTATTTTTCCAAGTCCTAAAGACCTCTATCTTCTACATCTTCAGTAATTCCTGATACCAGTCCTCTCTCTCTTTTCAAACAAAGTACAGGGCTCTCCCCCAAATCCTGAAGGAAACTTACCTTCTCCTTTTTCTACAGCCTACTTTTCTTATTCCACTGACAAATGTTACAAACTATCTGTACCAGTGTCTCTATTTTCTAACCACCTATTATTCCCTCTTTTCACTCTATAATCGACAAACCCTCTACTTGATGTGTACTCCGACCAGACAGACGGGTCCATGTGTTGTGGCTGCAATGAACAAATTCACATGGACTGGCGAAGTCCTGTGGAGAAAAGGGACTGCATGGCCACTCTCTGAGTGAGGAGACCCCTGCCTGGACAGGCTTTTAATGCATTTCTGGGAGCAATTACCTAAAGGAAGGTCCTCATTCATCACTGTTAGGCAGTAATGATCAAGCAATACATAACATTCAAAGAACTATGAGGGCTTATTCTGAGTCAGGATCAGTTAGCTACAGGGCCACAAAACTTTGGGAAACAAACTCATTTCATGCTTGGACCCTTAACATTTAAATTGAGGACATTCTCAACAAAGCAGGTTTCACAAGATTTTATGCATTCTTTCTCAGGCCTGATCGCCCCAGCACAGGGCCACATCCTCCTCCAGCACTGTTTCAGGCTTAAAGTCAGTCAGGGGAAGTAAGGCAGCCAAAAGATTAGGAGCCTTCTTGCAGAGAGAATGAGGACTCAGGCTATTTCAAAGCTGAGGGGTGAGGGTCCAACACCCCCTTTTTCTATAGTCCCCCAAGTCCTTCCCTGAGGGCCCCTTCGGGACCATGCCTGTCTTAGGTCATCCCTCCCTTGAGGAATCTTACCCATCATTAGCTAAGCAGTCATCCACTAGGGGCCAAGCAGAGTGAAGTAAAGAGGGCAGAGGCAGCGCCCCTGCCAGGTAGATAAGCTTTGTCTCCTTAGTGGCTTATGGTCACAAGGTCTTTTACTCAGCCATAGCCATTGGGGGGAGAGGGGGTTACAGCTTCTGAAACCAGGCATAATGGTTCCAACATCTACCAACCCCTTTCCCCTCTAAAGAAGACAGCCAGCATATCTTTGTCCCAGCATCTAAGGTGACTACTCTCAAACTGTGATTCTTTGGCCCTGTGACATAAATTTCCCTTTATCCTCTAAACTCTCCCCTCCACTTTCTTTTTACCTTCTTAAATGAACACAGAAAATTCAGTCTCTGAACGACTGCCTTTCTGCGTATAAAACATGTAGCTCCAAGAGTCAATTTTGTTGCTTCACATGTACCATTCCGGATGTATGTTAACAAATACTGGGTTGGCCAAAAAGTTCCTTTTTTTTTCCATAAGATGGTTCTAACAGTGCTTAGTTGTCTTTAACCTCATTCGAAACAATTTTGTTAGGTTGCACTGTAACAGCTGTCACATCAGCATATTTTTTTAACTTACCAAAATTGGTGAATTTTTGTACAGCCATTTTAATATTGAGGATGGAAGAAAATACATAACATTTTTGGCATATTATGCTTTATTATTCAAGGAAGGTAAAAACACAACTGAAACACAAAAAAAGATTTTTGCAGTGTGTGGAGAAGGTGCTGTGACTCATCAAACCTGTGAAAAGCGGCTTGCAAAGTTTTGTGTCAGAGATTTCTAAATGGATGATGCTCCACAGTTGGGTAGACCAAAGGGAGCTGACAGCGATCAAACAGAGACATTAATTGAAAACAATCAACATTCTACCATGGGTGAGACAGCTGGAATAAAATATCCAAATCAATTAAGTTATTGGTGAAAATGAAAAGTGTGTCTGTTAATTTATGGATAGAACCATATGAACTTCTTGGCCAACCCAACAGTTACTGAGAACCTACTACATAACAAAACATCTTAACAATTTGCTATCTAACTAAAAAAAATCCTTTCTTATTCTAAGTAGATATCTCATGGCCCCTGATGCCTGAGTTATATTCCAGTGAAATGTTCTCATATACAACAAGTACAAACTGAGCTCCTTTCCTCCTTGCTCAACGAGCTAGCTCATTCTCTTTCACTCTCCTAAATCCCATGCATGCTGACTCAAACCTGAGTCATCTTTTCTTATTACAAGTCCTAATGAGTTTTCCTAAGTCTGTCACATGTCACGCTTCTTTGCAGTCCCTATGCCACTCTAATCAACTCTGTGATAGAACACTACATTAACTGCTATTCTTCTTTCAGTCTCCTCTCATCTTCATACATCCTGTATTGCATTACCAGGGTAATAGTCCCAAAACCATCACTTTCATGTAGACAATTAGTTCTAAACTTCTCAGTCTGACGTTGCAGGTCTTACAAAATCTGGTCTTAAGTCTACTCTCCTATATCTATTTTCCACTTATTAATGAGTGTTTATTAGGGCACAGATATCCCTTCTTAGCACCTAACACCCCCCTCAGGCTGATTCAACCATGCTTAAACCTAAGGAAATAGTGCAGTGTGCTAGCTAGGGACTAAAGAGGTAGAATTCAGATTTCACACACAGTATATCATAACTGCAAGAACAATCCAGCGGAAGCCAGAGATAAGTATTTCCTTTTCATTTCTTAAAATAATTTCCCAAATTTATTTTTTTAATCCCTATCTCAAAGGACTTTAGTGTTATTTAAAAGGATGTTTATTATTTTAGCAAGGCTTTTTAGTGTTTATAGCTCAAGAATTTTTCTAACCAGTCTACTGCATGGAACCTCTCCTGTCTTTTAATGAACTATCAATTGCCTTTTCAGATATTATCTTTCTCTTCTCCTGCATTATCTCATAAAATCAGCTGCCAAATCCTCTGAATTGAACATATTCATTTAATTCATTCTTTCAATTGTCCAGTCACGCAACCAACATTACTACATGTAAAGTATGATCGATATATATTCCTAGACCTGAAAGATCCAAAGAAGAATAAAGTAATCACAGTCTAGTGAAAACACGAACATGGACAAAAGTATGACACAGTACTGGTGCTGTAATGAGCAAACATTAAAAGGGCTATGGTTGATTAAGCTTGATCTGGACCTCAAAGTGTGAACAGATTTTTATACCAGGCTAACGGAAAAACATTCTAGGAAAAGAAAATAGCAGGAATGAAGACCATAAAAACACAAAGGATATTTTCGGGAGACAGTAAATTCTGCAAAGAAGAATACTGCATTTTAAGCTAGAATTTGGTGTAAACAGAAGGAATATTGGGAAGGTACTGGAAGACAGTGCTATGCTGATAGAACTGGTGGCTAAAGCCTCAACATAAAGCATTGTATACGACAACAGGAATCTAGACTGAACTAACGGTTCTCAAATCCTTTAGAGATCCATTTAGGTTAGGTAAGAAAACAAAAAAACGCTACAGCTAACCTACACCCCATCCTCACATTCCAGTGGAAAAATAATTCTGTGATAACAATAACATATATTGCCCAAGATTTGAGAGGTTATGAATACTTATGCAAAAATGACAGTACTACAAATAAATCATTTGAACTACGAAGACTAGGTATTTCTAAAGTTCATATAGAAAACTAACAATAGAAAAACTCAGAGGGAGAAATAAAGAACAATGAAGGAACTAGCTCTTAAATATTGACAGTAAAATATAATCTTAATCCTCAATAAGGTAGACAAACTAAAAGGACAAGAAAAAGTTCAGAAGTGCAACAAAATATATATGATAATAGAGTATGTTAGTATGCAGTATATAACATGTTATATATATATAACTTAGTATATAATAACTAGTCTAGAAAAGTTTAAGCTATTTAATAAATACATAAAGACAATCAGTTACCTAAAATATATATATACCTCTAACACACTATATATGCACATAAATTCCAAATGAAAATTTCAATGTAAAATAATAAATCCGTAAAAATTCTACAATAAAACATGATAGAATTCTTTATAAGCTCAAAAATAGGAAAGGCTTTTCTAACTGATTCAAAATCCTAAAGGTATGAAAGAAACAGTAAGTTCAACCACATTAAAAACAAATTCTGCATGTCAGAAAAAATTAAGCATAATTGAGAGAACCGAAACTGGAAGAATAATCTCAAAGCATAAATTTCCCTAATGTATACCAAAAACTCCCACAAACTGGTAAGAAAAGGCTAACAATCCCATAGAAATGTGGGCAAAGGACATTAACCGGCAACTCACTCAATAGGAAATACACCTTTTTCTTAAATGTGAATAAATGAAATTTCACTCAAAGTAAGAGACATACAAACTAAAACATTTTTTAAAAATCCATTTTTCATGCACTGAAATAGCTAAATATAGTACTGTTTTGAAAAGAAGGTAGGACTGCAAGCACTCTCAACCACTATTTATGGAAATACAAAATAGTCAAACCCTAAGGAGCGTGGTATCACTCAATGTTACCAATGTATGTACTCTTTAATCCAGCAATTTCACTTTTAGAAATTTATCCCACGGCTCTATTTGCACCTGATGAAATTAGGGCTATACCAAATTATTTAGTATAATACTTAATAAAACAGAAGATAAGAGCTATCTAATATGTCCGCTAACAGAGTGATTAATTCAATACACTGTGGTGCAGCCATGTAAGAACATTGTGCCACTATGTACAGGGTTAGGGAGAACAAGGCCTCCACACTCCATCAGAATCTGATGATTTGGCAGAAGAGAATACACAGCTTTATTTCATGAATACCTAAAAGCAGTAGATATGGCTCTATGATATATCATTAAGTTAAAAGTTTATAAGCAAAAGGTTCAAAACAGTGTGTATTATGCTACCTGTACAAAAAAGGGGAAATACATTTAAACTTATATATTTACACATATATCAGCATATCTTTGTTTACTTACATATACATAATAATATCTCTAATATTATACACAAGGAAATAAAAATTGCTGCTTTTTGGGGCTCAGAGTGAGAACTTAGTGCATGAGGAATAGATATGGGAGAGGGTATTTTTCACTATATACTTTTTATGCTTGATTTCTGAACATAAATACATTACCAATTTTAAAAATAAGAATTTTTAAAGTATGTTTAAGGATGAAATTCTGTAGTCAAGAAGATTATATAAACACTACTTTTGACAGAGAAGTTTTTTCAACCAAAAAACTATTCAAGCTGAAATTACCTACTCAGGTAATCATTAACCTTATTCTACCATAGCATGTATCAATACGAAGTGCATTTAAGAAGGCTGAATTAAGTTCACAAAGTTACGTCAGTAAGCATGAATGGCAATTGTACTAGAACAGATTCAATTTCTAATTAATGTTTCTGGTTATTAGGCAGCTGTCTTTATAACAGGTATTTTGATATATTCAGAAATAGTATATATGATAAGCACATTTTTTAAACCACAGTGTAAATTACTTTGCTGATTTAAGCTGAGCGTTTAAGCAAAGTGTTCAATTGTTCTTCTACAACAGACTGGAAATTATTTTCCATAAATTGGCTAACATACAAAGCCTTTAATAAAGGGCTGAAAATTAAAGTGTTTTGCAGCATAAAAGAACCTTCTCATTTCACAGACTTTCCCAAGGTAGTGCCACCTAAGAGAGATGAGTTTACTGCACCCAGACGTTCTGCTTCCAGTACATAATGACTTTTCCACTAGACCTTACATCTTCTCACAAAGATTCACATGGTGCTCTCTTAAGAGCTGTAAGGGGTTCTCAGGGCTAAGCTTTAGAACCCAAGAAGTCCTTCTACAGATAAAAATAAATCTCATAGAGAAAGGACAACCCTTTGCAATTTTATAAAAGATATATTTCTTGATGGTCAATTCTAATAAAAATATTGATAAAACCACTGTAGTATATCATTTAAGCCATATCTTATGTTATATAGTAGCAATGTTAAATAAAAAATATTGCTGCTATCATTACATGTGAACTAAAAATTAACCAAAAAGTTAAGGATCATGACTTTTATTGTAGATTAATTTTATTTCTTTCCTGTCTGTATTTCTTCTTTTTTTAAATTTTATTTATTTATTTTTAGAGAGAGGGGAAGGGAGGGGATAGGGAACAAAACATCAATCAGTAGCCTCTCACACCCTCCCAACCAGAGACCTGGCCTGCAACCCAGGCATGTGCACTGACGGGAATTGAACCTGCAACCTTTTGGTTCACAGGCCAGCACTCAATCCACTGAGCCACACCAGTCAGGATTCCTGCCTGTATTTCTTGACTTCAATTTCTTTAACCTCTCTATATTAGTGTTACCACTAACTGCAAATCTTATCAATCACATTTCAAAGAGTATTTTTAAAGAAAATATTGTAATGTCATTTGCCACATTTCATTTAACTGAAATGAATGCTTTATTTTCAACTTATACTGTCTTGGAACAATGAAAAATATTGCATTTTAATAACCTTACATTGTGAATTACTACCAAAACTCCAAATAATGTTTTAGAACAAGCTAAATGTCTGGAAAGGTATTTCTCATTATTTACATTTTATCATATTAAAATCTAAAATGTTTCCTTCTGCCTTCCAGTTTCATCCAGTAAAATAAATGTAACACTGTCTGTTTTCCTCTACCCCTAATAATCCACGTGCAATGGTAAGACTATAAACAAGATTCGTAAACATTCACCATGGCTCACTAAAAGATGAGAAAAGGTGATGTAAATACTCACCTACATAATGCATATTAAGAGCCAAATACTTATATTGGAAAAGAGGGTTGTTATTGAGGCTACTTCTTTGGATCTGCTGGAAGAAGGAGCTGACATCCCATCTGTACAGGACATCCAACAGCATGATGCTTGGCACTCTCAGAGCCACATTTAACACTGCCTCCAGTTTCTCCTTTGCAGCCATGTTTTTTCTTGGAACAGACCTAAAATTCAGGAGACACAAGATATAAATACAAGTCACCTCAAATAGTTTTTAGATACCTTAATATGAATCTAATGGATTTTTACATAATACGTTACAGCTATGTTACAATGTATAGAACATCTCCTAACTCCAAATCTAGGCAATTAGCAACCAAATATCCTAAAAGAATACTGCAGCTTTTATCCGAAGATGAAAAAAAACAAAAAAGATACTTGAAAAATTCACTCCTATAAAATTATTTGAGATTTATGTAGTTCTTTAAAAACAGAGCAAACATTAAATATTTATTAGATTAAAAACACCTGCCCTGGCTGGTATGGCTCAGTGGACTGAGTGCTGGCCTGTGAATCAAAGGGTCACTGGTTCGATTCCCAGTCAGGGCACATGCCTGGGTTGTGAGCCAGGTCCCCAACAGAGAGTATGTAAAATGCAAGAACACACTGATGTTCCTCTCCCTTTTTCTCCCTCCCTTCCCCTCGCTCTAAAAATAAATAAAATCTTAAAAAGAAAAAAAAACCTAAGCAAGTCAATAAAAATGTAAATGCAGATTTTGTTTCTAGCACCTCATAGTCTTTTTCCTTATCACTTACAATCAAAATTGAAGTGCTGATTTTACAATATAGATAAAATCCAGAGAACTGATGGTATGTAAATGTAAAGAAACCATTATTTGCAATATTGTTTCTTTGAATCGTTCAAGTTAAACTCTTAGTCTGAAATTCCCATAATTTGCTTTCAAGGTAGGAAAATAATTCAAATTCTTCCCATGATATACAGACATGCTGCCACATGAAAGAAGTCAACCACTGTGAGTCTGCAGCCCCTGTCTTTCTGAGCTGTTGATGAGTAGCAGAATAAAGAAAAGGAAGAACAAAGAAGGAAATGAGAATCTCCTGGACAGATCTTATTTAAAAAGAACAAGCCAGTGGAATACTGCTTTAGATGACTGAGCTGCAAATTAAGCCAAGGAATCACAAGAGAGTAAGGCAAACAACAGTGGGTAAAGAACAATTTTAAGAGTAAAGATAATTCTGGATTGTTGGCTCTGACAATATCCTTTTAAGAATTTTGCTGAGAAAGCTACCCACATTTCTAGCTTTGGCAGTAATTTCAAGCATTACAGGACCAATGAAAACATTTATTTCTAAAGAAAATTATAGTGACAGATTTCTATGCTATGGTTAAATATTTATCAGTATTCCCATTTTATCCTCTAATTTTCTTCGCTTTTTAGTTCAGCTTTTTAAAAAGGGGGCAGCTCAATTTGGCACACCATTATTGTAAATTTTTAAAGCACTGAAAAACAGATTAATTTCACTGATTGTTGACTAATCATATTATCATTCCTATTGCCCACCATGTTTTACATATATACTACTATCAATAATGCAAAATTAACATTTTTATAAATACTATAGTTCTTATTAATTTAAATGAACAAGACCGCTTTAGTAATTTTCCTACATAAGAAAAAAAATATTGCAAGAGAATCAAAATCAAATAGCTGTGTCCTAAGCAGTTGGGGGGGGGAGACACACTAGAAAATAAAATCTCTAATCAACATTTACTATAAATTACATCATTCAGGAACCTAAATTTCTCAAAGCTCGTATTTTAAGAGGGGGTAAAAAAAAGCCTGAAAAGAAATACACCAAAATACTCGCACATCTTTTCAACACTGAGGCTCGGGCAATTTTTATTCCCTTCTTTCTACCTTCTCCTGTTTGCCAAATGTTTTAGTATACCCATGTGTTATTTGGGGAGCTGGAGGGACTCACGTGCTTGCGCCATCTAAATGACTTAAGGAAATAAAAGCTTATTCTGGTGGTTAAACTGGTAATTCAATGTATTCTTGGGAGTTTAACTATTTTTTCATATTGCAACATCCAATATAAATTACTAATCCATTTATAAGCAACAACAAAAAACAGAACATTACTGGATTGATACTTGTGGTCCATATTTACTTCATGTGATTTGCAGCCTTCTATTTTTTTATGTTTTGTTATTTTTAAATGTACCTACTTTCATCATTCACTGTACCTCTTAAAGGGTAAAGAAAAAGACTTTAAACAAATAACCAATCCTGCATTAGAAATCAAGATCTGAACTGCTGGGCGGGAGATCTCCCTATTTCTTACAGAGAATCATCTCTATTACAAAAGAATGCCACTAGGACAATGGTATATTCCCATCTTAATTACCACTACTCTGTCTCACAAATAGAACAAGAAAAGAAAATCTTGGATCCCTAAAGCTGCCAATACAGAAGAATATCCAAAAAGGCAGGTCCCTAACTCTACATAGTAAACTCAAGACTCAAGCGCCTAAATTAAGAAGGATCTTGGATAGGATGATATGTATCCATGTAATAACAAACCTATTGCCTACTAAATGTTTATTTTTGTATGTGAATATTTTAGCAAGTAACTGGCAAGCTCATCATGTATAGGGATGTGGAGGAAACAAAGTTAATCTGTGGAAAACCAAATCAATGTTACCCACAAAAGATGTAGAAGGAAAAAAGAAAAAAAAATTTCCCCTAAAACTTACCAATGTTGGATCTTTATAAAGCAGAAATGCCACATGATAAGGTGGTGACTGGCACAAAAAAATACCATACACTACACTCTAGCACCACATACCAAACCAATACCTAAGCAAAATGTTGAAATATTTATCTTGTTTGCAGATACCTGAAATCACTCACACCTGCCGAATCACTGTATTACAAGCATGCAGTAAAAATGGAGCCTTCTCTCCTGGAGTAAAGAGATTATTATACCTCTACAATGTCTGGTTCAAGCCTAATTTATCTTTTCCCCTAAATTTGCTGGGGAATTCTAGTGAGCATATCCTAGGACAGAGTGAGCTCAAAATTCTCTTAAAACAAGAAGAACAATACCAAATAACCCTCAAAAGTAAGAAGTGCTAAAGGCAAAGAAAATTTAAAGGCCTGACCCTCCTAAGGCCAAGTATATAAGCTACATCCTGCCCAGTTCAGTAACATATATTTAATTTTTAATGCAAGATTTTAAAATTTCCTCCTTGAGATATGAAAAGTACTGGAAAAATAATACTCCAACACAATATCTCAGCAAGTAACATAAGCTAAGAATGGCTCGAATTTAAACACACTTTAGGCAGTAAAACAGCTCTTGAACAAACAAACCAAAAAGTCTGTCTGTCCAACAATGGCAAAAAAGGTTCAACAAATCCTAACCAAAAACAGGGCCACAATATTTTATTAAATAACTTTCTCAGGCCTGGAAGCAGTAATCGCTACTTACACACACGCAACTCTGTACAAGTAACACATTGCACGGTTCACCATTCATATTTGTGGGCTAAGAAACACAGGAAGCTCATTCTATACTTGCCTGAAAACAGTTTTGGTTTTGAACATGAAGAAAGCAAACAATTTATCATGAACAATACAAAAACCATAAAATTTTAAAGTCATGGCTCATTAAAGTGGAAGAAGTATGGTAAATAAAATTGGAAAATAATGTGATTTTTATTTGGATCTGTGATGGATCTATAATGTGATATAAAAAAAGAGTACTCACACCTCCTAGATAAACTCCCTTTTTAAAAGACAAAGCAAAAATAAGAATGCTCTATGACCAATTTAAAGCTATTCAGTAAAATAGATAATGTAAGGCTGAAAGTTTCTCCATCTTTTTCCATCAAAAGAAGAAAAACAAAAACTACCATCCATCATTAATCTCCTTTCTTTGTCCCATCCAATTAAAAAAAAATTCTACCATCAGCTAAAAACAATCTTAATACTGACAGATTTTCTGGATGTTTATATTTTAGGATGATAAGCTCTAAAAAATGTAAAAGGATAAAGCTAGAGCCTAGTATCATAACTAAACTCAGACAAAAACTGATACCCAGGAGGAGAACGCACTTCTTACATAAGCATTGGCACATGTTTTAAACATAGCTGGTCTTCCCCACTCCCACTCATCGCTAACTTTTCGTGTACCAGGTTTCCAAATAAATTACTAGCAGTCCTGTAGTTCGTCATCTCCAAAACGGCAAAGATATGGAGTCCACTCTGAATAGAAGGTACATCTTTCAACTTAAGAAGCCAGACAGTGGATATACAGACTGCTACCTCTGCCATTCAGCGCTCAGCTTGGGTCACGACTGCAGCGCCGACAGCTCATCCTTTGGGCATGATTCAAGATTCAGAACTGCACACTCCGTGTTTTAAAAAATAAAACGACAGTTCTCTCTCTTTTCTTTCACACTAGTTTCCTGTTTACTGCAGACCACGACGCAAAGCCATCCATTAATCTTTGATGCCTCCACACCGCAAAGCCCCCTTCCTCGGTCCCCCGCACCTCCTCCCCCGCCCCCACGCCTGCGGCTCTCGGGCGTCTTTGAACTATAGTAACCCCAACTCAGCTAGCTGCAAAGCAGGCAGCAGCGCGGCACCAGAGGCCGCCGCTGCCGCCGCGGGGTAGGGGATTACGTTCACAAAAACTCTGCCAGAGGAGGCCCGTGCCAGGGAGCTCTCCCGTCTGGCCAAGGGTGCCAGCTCTGCCGCGCCCCACACCTGAAAGCTTCCAAAGAAAGACGCGGGCAAAGTTCTTCATTCCCAAGCAGAAAAGGGTCTCATTCCTTAAGGGAGGGCACGGGTCTCGGTGTTCGTGGGTGGGGAAAACAGAACTGCAGGGGGGATGCAAAAGGAAGAGCAGGAGAGAGAGGAAGTGACAGGGACAAAAAGGAAGGGCTGAGGGGAGGTCTAACTGCAAAAAGGACTGACAAACGGGATGCAGAGCAAATGGGTCCCCATTCGAAGATGGCTTGGCAGGGCCTTTCCGCAACCCCCAAACAAACTCGAACAAGAAATAGGAAGACTGAGTTTGGGGGCTGCGTAGACCAAAGAAGGGTAAGACGAAAGAGGGAGGGAAGCCTGGGAGCAAAGTGGACAAAGACGCAAAAGAGGGAAAGTTGGAAGTAGGAACAAGAGCAAAGGAGCTGGAAAGGAGCAGGTAGGAAAAGGGGCAGCTCAGAAGAGGCGTACAAAAGGGCTCGAAATGGGATGCTAGGGAGGCGATGGGGGAACCACACAGTAAGGGCATCTCAGGAATGCCGGGGGAGGTGAGGGATAGCTCCAGGAGGGCGAGGAGGTGGGGGACGGCTGCCCGGGCACCAGAGCTGGAAGAGCAAAGCGCGCTCCGCGCAGGGCTGCGGGAGGGGCGGCAGAGTCAAAGAGCACCCTTAAGGGGTCCGGAGGACTGCGGGAGGGGCTGGCGGTAGGGAGGAAGGGATCCTACCCGTGAAGAGGGGATGTGAACGCTGCTGAAGCTGGAAGGAGAGGAGGGAGGTGAATGGGAGAAGGGGCAGGGGGAGAGAAGAGGAAGGCGCGGGCAACGAGATGGGGGAAGGGAAGAGAGGGGAGGGCGGATGCGGGCGGTGGATAGAGGGCGCCGGGATGGGAAGGGGCCAGCCGAAGCATAAGGTTCGGTCACCTCGGGCTGCGGCCTCCCTGCCCGCGAGGCGGCACCGTCAGCAGGCTGGCGGGCTCCGCAGCTCCCCGGCTTTCTCGCCCGCCCTCCCGTTCTTCTCAGACTGCGGGCGGCAGCGGCGACTAGCCGGGACAGCGAGGCTCACAGTGGCGGCTCCTCCGCGTCGGGCCTTGGTTGCTGAGTTTCGGGAGGCGGCGGCGGCAGCGGCGGCGGCAACGGTCCGACCCGTGCGGTCACCATCGTCCGCTGCAGCATGCGCTCGCGGGCCGAGCCCCTCAGCAACCGGCGGCGGCCATGGCTCCAGTGCTCGCTCCTCCCGCCCCCGACACTCTGCAGCGGCCGCGGCCAGGCTCCTGTGCTCTGCGCCTGCGCGCGGCACAGCCAACGCGGCGAGCCCCTCCCCCGCCTAAAAGCGCGCGCGCGCCCGCGACCACTCACAATCACACGAGTGTAGTAGTTAAGTGCGCCCTCTCGGGTACAAGGGTGGGAGACGTTCGCCCCCAGCTGCCCACACAACTAGGCTCTGGGGGCTATGGAAACGCGTACCACAACGACACCTGCCCGCGGGCTGTGACACAAGCCATTCTGACAGGTGCATTGTCACACTTCCCAAACACCAAGAGCCTCGCGCACTCACACCCACACTCACCTGCCCGGATCACGTGGGAGAATTGGAGGGGCTGATCTTCACCCGGTGCAACCGCAGTAACAATGATGCCAGAATGTTTTTTAACTCCCTGAATGATTGGACTAGACTGTCAACCCCATAACTAGCCCAGAACAGGAGTTCAACAAACCTCTGTTTAATAAGTGAGTAGATGAATGAATAATTGAAAATTGGAACTGGTCACTGAGTATCCTTAATTGAAAAATTCCAACCCCTTAGTGTTATTGTATGAAATTAAATGTATTTTGTTTGTCTTGTCTTTTGGTCTGAAGTTCAAAACAGGTCAGAGAACACGTGCGCGAACATACACACACCCTTCCCAAGGTCAAAGTTCCGCGGAGTAACGAGCAGTGACCAGTATTACTACCCTAATTTCAATGTCAACACACCTTTTAGAGCAGGATTCATGCCCCACTTGCCTGCATATAAATCCTGAAGCATGTTGTGTGTGCACAAATGAATCAAGGATATCGCTAGTCTTCCTGGCCTTGGTGTGACTTTTTCTACTGCACTGCCTTACCACGACCTTCCACAAATCCCTGCACCCCCGCCCACCACCCTCCCAAAACAAAAAAAAAACCCAAAAAACAGAAAAACACACCCTACATTGTTTGAGTTTTCTTTGGTTAGTTCCTGGAGAGCCGGTTGCTACTAGAAACCAGTACAGCCTTTGATGTTGTCAGTGTCTATTACATAGAAGATACACACCCGGAGGTAAAATGTTGCAACTATACTGGATCATCCTGAAATTGGGAAGCTTCAACTTCTGCGTGTTACAAGAATAATTAATGTATTTCAATCTAAATTCCTGTGTTGGGGGCCCTCCTTAGAATTTCAAGTCTCTGGCCTCTGCACTTTAAATGATAACCCCCCAATTGTGAGCAACCTTTGCATCTTGCTAAAATTGTAAAAGGAAGCTCTGTGTTGAAAAAATGTAATCACTGGAGGTATCAGTCAACCAAATTCCAAGTAACTTCCCTTCCACTAGTATGCTTTCTATAGAAATCGAATTTTTAAAATTTCTGGGACTTGTATTCATAACTATAGCCACCTTTCATCCTGGTGCCTTAGAGTACTTTAGAATAATCATTAAGCCTGCTACATCCCAGGGGGCCATTTTATGAGTCTCTTAATAAAGCCTGGTAAGTAAGAAATTACAGAGACCACATGACTAATGACTAGAATAGGAAACTGCCCAAGATAGCAAGGTCTCATCCCTTGGACTCCTCTCAAGGTTTAACTTTACTACTGACTCAAGAAAACAAAAGCCCATAAAAAAGTGAAAATCTGTATAGTGCTAAATTCTAATTGTTTTTATTTATACTTCTAGCATGAATTACAGAATCTTGAAAATATTACCTTAGTTTTGTTACCAGGTTAGTGTGTTTTGTTTAAATGAAGGAAAGGCCTATCTTGGCTCTCATCTTTCCTTTTCTTAAAATGAAAAAAAAAAAATGGCTTCAAAGCCCTATAACCTCACTGTAAGTACTCAGGACTTCTAAAAGGAAAAAGCCACATGTCTTTTTTCACCTTTGAATTTTATAGCAGCTGCCTGTAAATGCTGAAGTTCAAAACAAGTAAAGAAAATTACTCTAGTAATAAAAGGGTTACTGCTATTACATGGCTGCAGATCCGGTTTTGGGAAAGCTACACATTGCCAGAAGCAGGTAACCAAACCAAATGGAAGAGAAAAGTATAGAAAAAACAGACAAGGGGTAGTAGAGAGGACTGCTCAAAAGAAAGAGAGCCAGCACAGGTAAAGTACTTTCTAGAGGCACCCAAACCAGGAAAGGTCAGGGGCAAAATTCATGGTAAGTACCTGGAACCAAACTTAAGGAAATACCAAAATGTCACAGCTTGGTCATAAAAGGAATTAACTTTGGGTGCTAGAAAGGAGTGGAGTGTTTATAACTATAGAATGGCAAACCGTTTTGGATTCTAAAGGTCATCTTACTGTTCATTAAATGTATTCAACATTGAGGAGGAAGTCAGCACAAAGTTTGGAAGATGCATATTAGTTACAGCTCTTGACATTCCAAAAAGCTAGTTTCTGAATTCCTTATAATCTGACTATTGCTAATAATCACTAAAAAATAGTCCTTTGTTACAAATCTTCAGATAACTGAGGGACAGTTACTATCTTCTAGATCCAGAGATAAGATCTCATATAACACATTTCACAAAATGGAGCCAAAACCCAAATAACTTGGCTAGCCAACACTGGAAATATAAGGAAAGGAGAATGTTTTTGTATTCCTTTATTTACTCATTTTATTAGTTACTAATATTGTCGGGGCACTTTGAGGTCTTCTCTATCCAACTCAAAAATAGTTAATTTTCTTGGTTAGAAAAGTCTGAATGATCTATAAAACCTCATTTAATCTAGCTGCCCCCGAGGTTTGATCTTGAAAGCCAATTCTAAGAGGAAAACTATACAGTTGTGAGCAGCTTAATGACAGGCTACATTCTGAGAAACACACTGTTAGGCAGTTTTGTCATTTTGTAAACCTCCTGGAGAACACTTGCAGACGTAGATGGTACAGCCTACTACATACCAGGCTACATGGTGTATAGCCTATTGCTCCTTGGTTACAAGCCTATAGAGCACGTGACTCTACTGAATATTGTAGACAATTGTAATGCATTTTGCTGTAACATTATAAGGGCTACAATGTCACTAGGTGATTTTTCAGCTCCTTTATAATCCTGTGGGGCCACCATCTTATGTGCCATCTGTCATTAACCAAAATGTCCTTATGTATTGCATGACCAGTTTTCTTAGTCAACCTGGGTAAAGGGAGATTCACTCTTTTTGACATATAATTCACATACTATACAGTAAACCAATTTTTAAATGTACAATTCAGTAGTTTTTAGTATATTTACAGTTATGAAACCATCATCACAACCAATTTTAGAACATTTTTGGAAAATTGGAAAAGCAATAGAACTTATATTGTTTTAATACCAAAATAAATTTATCTTTTTCTACCTTCTGTGAATCTAATTTATACCTGAATATATAGGAGAGAAAAAACATAGAAACAGGTTTGGATTTTTCAGACTTTTTCCAAAACACTTTTATTTACCCAAATTTTCATTTGGAAGAGTTTCAGATATACAGAAGAATTAAAAGAATATTATAATCATGGCTCATATACTCACCATCTAGATTCAAAGACTGTTAAAGTTTTGAATATTAGCTTTATCTGTGTGTGTGTGTGAGTCATTAAGCTCTTTGAGAGTAAGTTGCAGACAACAGCACATTGCAGCCCTAAATACTCTAGCCTTCTTTTTCTAAGGTTTAGAGCTTTCTCCCATGTTACCAAATGCCACTACCACAACTCAAAAAATGACTTATAATTTGCTAAATCTTTTACTGTCCAACCAATGTTCAAATTTTCCCAGTTCTCCCTGAATTATCTTTTACAGATAAAATTTTTCCAACCAAGATCCAATTGTTTCACTGATTGCCTTAGTTGTAACATCTTATAAGCCAGCTTTGCTTTTAACTAACCTGAGTGTTTGTAACTTTTTCAATCTTTAATATCAACAGGGAGAAAAAGATGTATTATTTCAAATTTCAGATCAGCTGGTGTACCTCCATCCTACCCAGACATTTTTGTCTTGATTCTGATTTAGCCTGAAATGGGCAGTAATACAGAATTGTGTGTTACTTTTCAAGCATGATATTCAACAAAACAGAATGGATATTGATTGTCATAGACATTTGTTAGGTGCCTCCCCAATATCACCTTTAATGTTCTAGCTATGTAGTCTACTGGTCATTGATCATGGATGGATTAATGAGTTTATCCTATCTCCCACAGTGATTAGTCCAGGGAAAAACCCATGACCCAAGTCAAGCCTTAACAATCAGGGCAAGATTCAACACCAGGGTTTTCAGCTGAACTATGAGGGAAAGCAAACTTTCTCTTTTCTACTACACCTAAAAAAGGAATCCTATAATTTCAGATACTACAAGCAGCCATCTTGGATCCCTAAGGGAAGAGCCAACTTAAAAATATGCCAAAGCATGTAAAAGAACCCAAGACTTAAAAAAGAAACCAGGTCACAGTGTATGAGCCCTAATCTAAGCCTCAGCTAAAGCCAGCATGTCCACCCCGTATTCTGTAATTACATTAGCCAGTGAGTTACTTTTTCACTTAAGCCAGTTTGTGTTGTGTTTTCTGTTATTTGCAATTTAAAACATCCCAAGGCATCAATCCTTTTAATTTGCTAGTCAGTGTAATATGCTGTTATGAAGATAAGGAAGTAACTAAAAAATGGTAAGTGCATAAAAACACAATTGTATAACTTAACAAATTGGTATTTACAAAAACAAACTTTTAACCACTATCCAGAAATATAAGCTTATGAACACCCCCAGAAGTGCCCACCATACTCTTTTTCACACCTGTCTATAAACTGACTTTAGCATAGTCACTTCCTGCCCTGGCTGGTGTAGTTCAGTGGATTGAACGTGGGCCTGCAAACCAAAGGATTGCGGTTTGATTCCCAGTCAGGGCGCATGCCTGGGTTGCAGGCCAGTTAGCAGCAGGAGATGCATGAGAGGCAACCACACATTGATATTTCTCTCCCTCTCTCCTTTCCTTCCCCTCTAAAGATAAAATAAATAAAATCTTTAAAAAAACATAGTCACTTCCTTTTCATTGTTGACCACCTGAGTCCCTAAATATGTTAATTTAATTTTGCCTGTTCTTGAATTTTATGAGTGGAATCATATAGTATGCATTTTTTGGTGATTAGCTTTTTCTGCTTAACATTGGATTTGAGATTCAATTGTTATTGTGTGAAACTGCAGTTTCATTCATTGTCACTGCACTATTACATCATATGAATGCAACATTTACTTATTCATTCTCCTATTAATGAACATTTGGGTTAATGAACACCCAAACTCCAATTTGGGGCTACCACAAACCATGCTGCTATCAGCACTTTAGAACTTGCCTCCTGCTGCTCCTGTGCACACATTTCTCTTGAAGATAACTGCTGGGCCACAGCGTCTGTAGGTATTCAACTTTCTTAGATAACTCCAACTGTCTTCCAAAGTGTCTGTACCAATGCACACCCCCAACAGCAGTCAGTGAGAGTTGCTATTGCTCTGTATACTAGCCCACCGCTGGTATTATTACCAGTCTTCTTAATTGTAGCCATTCTAGTGGTTTTTTTTAACTTGCATGTCCCTAATTGCTAAGGAGGTTGAGTATGTTTTCATGTTTACTGGGCTTTTGGACTTCCTCTTTTGTGAATTGCTTGAGTCTCTTCCCCAATTTTCTTCTAAATTGTCATTTGCTTTTTGTTTTGTAATCTTTCATATATTCTGAATGCACGTCCTTTGTCAATTACATATGCTGCAAAAATCTTCTCTTGTCCTGTAGCTTCCCTTTTCATTCAATAATGAACATAAATTCTTAAATTTAGTATTTTTATGCATAATGATTCTAAGCCTGCTTCCCCTCTGCTTTACAGAGCCATTGTGTCATAAATTGAGTGTGTATATCTGAGTAGATCTGTTTCTGAACTCACTATTCTGTTGCTCTGGTTTGTTTGCCTATCCTTGTGTCAATACCAAACTGTTGCAATTACTCTATCCAGCCAAGTAAGACCTCTCAATATGCAGTCTGTGGTAGAGGAAGTCCTCCCAACTCTTTGTCTTTGTTTCATTTTCTTCAAAAGGATCTTGGCTCTTTGCATTTCCATATCAATTTTGAATTCAAATTTGGAATTTTAGCTTGTTGAGTTTCTCAAGATCTCATTGAGACTTAGTTTCTTGACATAGAGGTCTTGCATATCTTTTATTACATTAATTCCTAGATATTTTGTTTTCAATGCTATTGCTAATGGTAACTTATAATTTTTTGTTAGTCTGAATATGTGAACAGTAAATCTCAAGAGTTCCTGTCCCCAAGAACTTCCAATCCCTTGGGGTTGGAGTTTAGGAAAGACACAAATTTGCAAATCATCACTACTTAAGTGAAAGTTGAAGGTCATAGGAATAGATAAAATCACCCACTAAAAACACCAAGTAACATGAGATAAAAGGACCAAGGACAGCATTCTAGAAGCCTCAATATTAAAAGGTTTGGAGGGCAAGAAGTTCACAAACCTGACTGAGGAGAAATGCTCCAAGCATTTGGACATAAAGAAATATTTGAAGGATCCATAAGACTTCAAGGGAGATAAGGAAGCATTCCAAACTGAGAGTATGGTGTGAACAAAGGGTTAGAGAATGTGGAAATATGCATGGCACGGCCTGAAAATATCTGATAATCTGACGTAGCTGGAGACAACAGTTCAAGTGGACAGGGAGTGGTGGAAATGAGGAATAGAAGGTAAATTAGGGATGGGCAGGGGAGGAGTCTTGTGCTCATTGTTGTTCTGTTAGCACTCAGATCCATACCCTGTTCTTTGCTCTGTATCCCAGTGTGCTACCCCCAGTACCCACATTTCTCAAGGCACCTTGCCCACTGGCTTCTAGTTAAATATGGCCAATAGGGGCACAGATAGTAGACTGGAGGGCAAGAGGAGGGAGAAGGCAGAGTATTTCTCCCCTTCTCTCTCTGCTTTCGGCAGCATCTCTGGCAGTGGTCATGTCTTTTCCTCAGTCCACCTCTTGCTGGAAACTCTGGCTGCACAGTCCATCCAGTGGCGCTGGTATCTTCCTCTTCTAAGTTCCAGATCCTGCCATATACCCTGGTTCCTGGGCTCCAATGACACCATCTCCCTAGAGATGATAGTAGCTCCCTGCAGTGGTTGATCTCTGAATGCCCCATGTTCTCATTCTTAGCTCCTCCAACACTCTTTAATTAGTTATCCATATTAAATTCCTTCTGCTGTTACCCATTCTTCTGCTGTTATGAATAATGCTACAATGAACTTGTTCATATATGTCTCCTGGTGCTTCTGTCCAAGAGCCTCTTTCTAGGGCATATATCTTAGAGTAGAATTGCTAGATTGCCTACCTCCAGGCTTGTTTTACACAACAGGAAACCAAAACCATGTGAGAATGGATTCCTGCCTCACACCATAGTCAAATTTCAATTTCATATGGATTAAATATGAAAGGTAATCTTAAAAATTTTCAAAGAAAATATAGAATATCAGTATGACCTAAGCTAGGAAAGGATTTCTTATACGAGATTCCAAAAAAAGCAGGTCGTAAATCAAAACAAATAAAACATTATACATCATTAGAATTAAACACTTCTGTTCAACAAAAGATGTGATAAAGAGAATTTTTTTAAAAAAGTGTAACTATAAGAAGATAGTCACAACATATGTAATGTACAAAAGATTTGTGTTCAGAATGTATACATAATTCCTAAATAAACAAATAAGGAAAAGACATACAACCCTCTAGAAAACAGGCAAAAAGACTAGTCACAGAAGAGGAAATCCAAATGCCCAGAGGCAGAAAAAACCTCAATCTCATCAGTCATCAGGGAAGTGCAAATTAAAGATGTAATGAGAAACCAGTTCAACTTGCTAGATTGGCATAAATGTAAAGATGAGACAATGCCAAGTTTTGGCAGGAATGTAGAGTGATGTAAATTCTCATACTCCTGGTAGGGACAGAATCTGGCACAACTTTGGGAAGCAATATGCCATCACCCAGTAAAGTCATCACATCATCATATACCAAGCAATTCTATTTGAAAGGATAAACTAAAAAAATCTGTGTACATGTATAGCAAGAGACACCTATAAGGAAACTCCAATGCATGATGGTCCATAATAGTTAACTAAGAGGCAAAAACATTGGCAAGATTCAAATTTCTATTGGCTAATTTGATTTTACTAATGGGGAAAAAAATAATGGTCTATCCATGTGATGGATTTTTAGAAAACAGTGAAAATACATTATAAGCACACATACATGAAATGAGTGAATCCAAAACAGAGGGAAAGTAATCGCAGAATGCCAATAAATAATATGGACCTATCTTAGTTTGTAGGTTCACAAAAACCTACTTGAGGAGAGGGCTCTTGAACTGATAGCTGACACATGAGAAAGAGTTAACTAGAACAATGCTTCTCAAACCATTGGGCAGATCCCCAAGACCTGTTGGATATAATGGTATTTGCAGTCATAGTCAGATTTTTAATTACTAAAAATACGATTTTATGCAAACAAAAATAAAGAGTTGGTCATTGGACTTTCTGCCCTGTGCAGGAAAAATATCAATACTTTTACAAGCTTAGCCTCATTCAGATAGCATTTGTAGGCTTTAAATCCTCTTTACTATAAACCAGGCTTATGAGCAAATGATCATAAGTACAAAAACTGGTGCCATTAATAAACCTGGAAATATCCGTCTTTACACTTGGAACTAAAAGAGAGACTTGGAAGAGAAATTGAAACCTTTGGAATAACCTGGGCTGATAGCTGTCATTACAAGAAAGACTTGAGTTTTAGAAAATGCTTCATTACTACGTGTGGTGCCATGTGGGTACTACACTTATTGTGGTGATCACTTCCTAAGGCATATAGCTGTCTAATCACTATGTTGTAAACCTGAAACCCATATCATGTTGTATGTCATCTATAATTGAAAAATAAAAAAAGAAAATGCATCAGATAATATCCAGTTTTAAGTAGCTACAACCAAAACAGACTTAAAAATATATCAGCTCAATGAGCAACTCAAGGTCTCAATAAAGGATGGTTTGGATGAAAATGCCTATCTTCGGGAAAGCATAAATAAGCTTTTGCAAGAAGCTGAAGGATGGAAATAAAGAATGAGTGAACTTAAACAGAAAAAACTCAGAAGATGAGAGATTGGGCTGCTGGTCTTGGAGAAAAAGACATGGATGGGATCTTGAAATTATTGTATATAGCGAATGCATCAAATGATGGAGATTTCATAGAATACTAACAAATTTTTTTTAAATTGAGGTAAAAGTCTTATAAAATTCACATTTTAACCATTTTAAAGTTTACAATTCACTTTTAATACAATGTGTGCAACCATCCCCACTATCTTGTTCTTACACATACTGATATTGGCATGTGTCAGTGATTAGTAACAGCAGTAAGGAAACCAGCAGAATTATCCAAGAGTGAGCCAGTTCAGAGAACAGAATTGGAAGTAGGATATAGTTGAGAAATGGAAGGATCACTGGAGCAGATTATTAAAACAAAAATCAAAAACAGTAAAAAGCAAGTAGGCATCTAATTAAGTAATGTTTGAAGTTTCACTTCTCATCGTCATAAAAACATCACATCCACCTCAGTTGATACAGAAGAAATCTGGAAGTAGCAGTAGTAGATATCAGATTGGAAATAAAAATAAGTATGTCTAAGAAGCAATGCCAATATGTCTGTGGTTAATTACAGTCTTAAGGTTGCATTTCCCAGGCTTGCTGAAGAATAATATGACTCAAACTGAGGTCACAGGTAGAGCACCAAGCAACAAATTTTGGGGTTAAAGACTGCCGCCAGTGATTTTCTCAAACCATGACCAAAATACAGAGTATACTGTTTGCCCTTTTTTCTTTTGGGGGAAAATATGTTTAATCTGACATTCATCAGGTTAAAATTAAATAAAACACCTATTGTACTTACATGAATAAATGGAAATAAATTATCATTGTTTATTAGGAATATTATCATGGGGATGTAATAAAAAAAGAAAGAAGTATAGCTTACATTCACTGTACCAAAAAGAATAATAACTGTGACTCATATTGAAATTAGAGTTATTAAAATGGAATCAAATTCAGAGGGAGGAATGCTAAGAAATATTTAATGGAAAGTCATGTTAATTTAAAATATGAAACATTTCAAGCAGACTTCCAGCCAAGATGGAGGCATAGACAGACACACTGTGCTTCCTTGCACAACCAAAAGAAGGACAACAACAAATTTAAAAACAAAAAACAACTAGAATTCACAGAATATTGTACTGTATGGAAGCCCAACAACCAAGAAGTTAAAGAAACATTCATCTAAACCTGTAGGTGGGGTGGAGATGGGCAGCTGGGCAAAGAGGACTCACAGTGAGGTGGTGGCTGGTGGACTGGGCGGTCCCAAATTCACATGCAGATAAATGGGGAGGAACAACTAAGGAGTGGGATGGACTACACAACCCAGGGCCCCAGCGAGGGGAAATAAAGCCTCAAACCACTGACTGAAAACACCTGTGGGGGTTGAGGTGGCAGTGGGAGAAACCCGCAGCCTCACAAGAGAGCTTCTTGGAGAGACCCACAGGGTCCTAGAATGTACACAAGCCCACCCATCTGGGAATCAGCACCATAAAGGTCCAATTTGCTTGTGGGTAGTGGGAGATGTGATTGAAAGCCAACTGAGAGCAGAACAAGTGCCATTGTTCCCTCTTGGACCCTTCCCCCACATACAGCATCGCAACACAGCCACATGAGTTGCCCTGCCCTGGTGAACACCTAAGGCACCACTCCTTATTATGTAATAGGTCCAACAAGACAAAAAAAATGGCCCAGATGAAAGAACAGATCAAAGCCCCAGAAAAAATAGAACTAAGGGAGAAAGAGATAGCCAACCTATCAGATGCACAGTTCAAAACACTGGTAATCAGGATGCTCACAGAATTGGTTGAATATGGTCACAAATTAGAGGAAAAAATGCAGACTATGAAAAGTGAAATAAAGGAAAATATACAGGGAATCAACAGTGATGGGAAGGAAACAGGGACTCAAATCAATGGTTTGAACCAGAAGGAAGAAATAAACGTTCAAGTAGAACAGAATGAAAAAAAAAACAAAACCTCAAAAAAAAAAAAATGAGGAAAGGCTTAGGAACACCCAGAACTTCTTTAAACATTCCAACATCTGAATCATAGGGGTGCCAGAAGGAGAAGAGGAAGACCAAGAAATTGAAAACTTATTTGAACAAATAATGAAGGAGAACTTCCCCAATCTGGCAAACGAAATAGACTTTCAGGAAGTCCAGGAAGCTCAGAGAGTCCCAAAGAAGTTGGACCCAAGAAGGAACACACCAAGGCACATCATAATTACATTATCCAAGATGAAAGAGAAGGAGAGAATCTTAAAAGCTTCAAGAGGAAAGGAGACAGTTCCCTACAAAAGAGTTCCCATCAGACTGTCAGCTGATTGCTCAAAAGAGACCTTGCAGGCAAGAAGGGGCTGGAAAGAAGTATTCCAAGTCATGAAAGACAAGGACCTACATCCAAGAGTACTCTATTCAGAAAAGCTATCATTTAGAATACAAGGGCAGATAAAGGGCTTCCCAGATAAGCTCAAGTTAAAGGAGTTCATCATCACCCAGCCCTTATCATATGAAATGTTCAAGGGACTTATCTAAGAAAAAGAAGATAAAAAATATAAACAGTAAAATGATAACAAACTCACAACTATTAACAACTGAACCTAAAAAATACAAAAACAAACTAAGCAAATAGCTAGAATAGGAAATGAATCACAGAAATGGAGAGCACATGGAGGGTTATCAGAGGGGAAGGGGAGGGGGAGAATGGGGGAAAGTTACAGAGAATAAGTAGCATAAATGGTAAGTAGAAAATAGACAAGGGGAGGTTAAGAATAGTATAGAAAAGGTAGAAGCCAAAGAACTTATTTGTATGACCCACGGACTTGAACTAAATGGGGGAATGTGGGTGGGAGGGGGTGTGCAGGGTGGAGGAGAATAAAAGGGGAGAAATGGGAAAACTGTAATAGCATAATCAATAAAATATATTTTTTAAAAAATAAATAAAATATGAAACATTTCAATGTGTGAGAACCATGGACTAATTTAGAACTGTTTAATGCTTCTTTTTTTTTTTAAAGATTTGTATTTATTTATTTTTTAGAGAGAGGGGAAGGGAGGGAGAAAGAGAGATAGAAACACCAATGTGTGGTTGCCTCTCACATGCCCCCACTGGGGTCCTGGCCCGCAACCCAGGCATGTGCCCCAACTGGGAATCGAACCAGAGACCCTTTGGTTCACAGCCCACGCTCAATCCACTGAGCTACACCAGCTGGGGCTGTTTAATGCTTCTTACATGTGCTAGTAAGAGTGATAGCATAAAATACATTTGCAGGTGATAGAATTTAAAATTAATGTAAAATCAAAGAGCAGAGATACTGATGGAGAAGAAATTAATGATGTGCCTACTGATAAAATGTGACTACCATTAAGGAATAGTGCATATAAATGCATACTGAATTAACTAAAATGTTAACGAGAGAAAAGAGTAACGTTGAGACCTGTCAGGAAGAGAACACCATTAATTATCAGTGTAAAAGACACTTCAGCAGAGGTGGTTTGACCTACAGGAAGGCCTTCTTCCCTGACAACTCTCCCTAGTAGACAGGGGCAGGCTTAGGAAATATCTGATGTCCTTGGAAGAGATGATTGGTCCAAAGCTAGACATGTGACCTAAGTTAGACCAGTAAAATTTGATCCCAGAATTTTGGGATTTGGAGCTGCTAAGTAACACAGAGACTTGCAGTTAAAGTCACATTAACAACAGTGCTGTAGGAATAAAATATGTCGATTTATTGTTAAAGACATTAAACTTGCCTTGGTTCCTGGTTCAATTTTCAATTAGTACCCCATGTCATGCACTTGTGCTCTGCTAATACCTCCCTCCTTGCCACCATCCACTTTGTGGGTCAGGCTAGCCAGATTAAGTCTGTTATTTAAAACCAGAAATAATATTTCAATACAAATTACTTGAGGTAATATTTATTACCTCAAAAAAAATGTACCACTTCGATGTTATCAATGAAATTCTACATACTAAATGTAAATTCTGTAAGTTTATTTCAGTATGAATAATAAAGCTCTAGAAATTCCAGGAAAGATAAATGTATACTTGAGAGAAGTAATAATAGCTATCAATAAAAAGAAAGAACATCATTCTTCCATTTGGCTTTATAAACAATGTACTACATGATCCTTATACTTCTCACTTTGGAAGTGGACGTGATGCAGACTATGTCATAATCTAGCACAGGTCCACTGAATGTTGTTGGAAAGCTACTGAATTAAACCCTAGAGAGTCTGAAATATAAAATAAAAAATTGTTATTCAATAAATTCATTTTTATTAATAAGAACTGAGGTCAGTGAACTTGATTACCTCAAGGCCAGGAGGATAATTTTCAATAAGGCTGCTTCTAGAACCCTGTCTAATTCTCTATGGACATAAGCACATTGCTAAAGAAATGCTTCCTGATGATGGGATGTATAATGAATAAAGAAATGGCAGCCTATTCTTTACAGATAGCTTATTGGTGATCAAAGCTTGCTTTGTCATGTTGTAAATGTTTAGATTGTAACAGTCTAGACATTTCATTAATATTTATGAAAGCATGGGAGATATTAATTTATCCACTTATGAGTCACTGTGGATATAAAAACAAATAAATGAAAATTGCCCTCATAATGTGAAATAATGCAACATAATAACAACTTGATGTTCTTGTTTAAGATTTCAAATCAAATATTAGGCAGCAATATATTATACTAAAATTTCATCTCAGAAATAGTTCATTAGTCTACAATTTATGGGAAGCAGCATTTGTAACGATTTCTCCCACGACTGGGAAGACAGCATCTCCTGTGCACATGATTACAGATATAAAAAAGCTGCACAAGTTTAACCGTTAACACTGTGCACGTGAGGCTGCCTGCATAGCCCTGTATTACAGGAAAATTTCTCCTCTCTTCTTGATATTGTCCCTATACAATGATAGCAAAATTGAGTAAATCTGGATCTTCGGCCACCTGTAATTTTAATAACTTTGAAATTTTCATTCCATTTACTAAATTAAAAAGCAGAATCAATTTTCTATAATGAATATATATTATTTTTATAATTGGGAGAAATGAATTTTACTATTAGAGTAAGTAGAGTCAGGTCATAATTTTTTTCCTCCTGTCGGTAATTTTTAGACCCTACATTTGAATTAAGCCTGCCAATTTCAGAATGAAAATCAAGTTCTAGAGATCCAGGGTACAACTTTGTGCCTAAACTTAACAATACTGTATTGTACACTTATAATTTCTTTTAAGCAATAGATCTTATGTTAAGGGTTCTAATCCAATAAAAATATGAAGCCCATGTCATATACATGTTTTGTTTTCAAAGGAAAAAATTTTAATTCACTCTATTTCTAACTAATAAAAGTGAAACAGAGACTTCCAGTTCTGGGACAACACGGAGGAGCTGCACTTCTCTCTACACCTTCTGCTAAGTACAGCGGAATACCCTGGACGATATTATCAAACAAACAGAAGACTCTAAAAGGTGAAGAGAAAACAAGTTGGCCAGTTACCTTGAAAGACATGGCAGTGAGTTCCCTGGTTTTTCTTTTGCTTCTTATTTCTCAGACTGGGTGCTAAAAATGTAGGCAACCATAAATGTCAGCACAAACAGAAAAAGCCCCCAAAGCCTGTTCTCTCTAGACAAAGGAGCAGGAAAGGTGTAGCCTAGCAAGAGAGAAAACACTCAGTTAATAACCACTCATGCAGAAGTTAACGTGGGAGACCTGAGTCTGCTGCCCATAAAAAGTCCTGATTGCAAGGTTGGCCCTTGGCTGGCATCTGGGAACTGTACTGATAAAACGGTGGCCTTAGCTGATATTAAAATTTTCCTAAATGATAAGTGTGTCTCACTGTGCCTAGACTGTTCATGCAAAGGATGTGGTTTATGCTGCAGACCTGTTTTCCTTCTAGGAGTCTGGAATTGGCAATAGGCAGCAGGTTCACATATGACTAGTCCTCCCCACAAATACCTCAGGCACTGAGTCTCTGATGAGCTCCCCAGAAGACAACACTTCATCCTGTAGTCACAATTCATTGAAAAAATTAAGTGTATACTGGACGATTCCACTGGAAGACAACTCTTAGAATCTTGTGCTTGGTTTCCTCTGGACTTCATGAAGCTTTTCCTTTTGGAGATTTGACTGTAACCTTTTGCTATAAATCTCATCTGTGAATACAACTATACTGAGTCCTGTCAGTCCTCCTAGTGAAAGAATCATAGAACATGGGAGTGTTAAGACTCCTGACACATTGCCATACTCCCACCAAGTATCATGGAAAAAGTGGTGGTCCCACCCTCATCTATCTCAACAATAGCCCCGTGAGAAGCCTAGACCTTCACTCTTGCCAAGCTATATAAGAAGGTTCCCCAACCTGTCTCCCAGGATGGTGTCAGAGATGGCTGAATGAGGAGCCAGAACTTTCACCATCTTCCAGTGGTAATGAGTTGCCTTTGCCACCTCCCATGTCAACGAAGGCCAAGTGGGGAGGAGTGGGGGGGCACCCTCCTGCATCAAAATCACTGTGGTCTCAGTGGGGGCCTGGTGGAGAACATGAACTCCCATCCCTGCACAACAGTAATGATGTGTCCTTCCCTGCCCACAGAGTGTTAAAGGAGGCCTAATGGGAAACCTGGATCTCTACCCCACCCAGGAAGTTACAAGGTGACATCTCCCTGCCCTGAGAAATAGTGTCAGAGGTCTGCTGAAACAAGAGATTTAAATAAGATTTGGAGTCTCATAATATAATAATACCCAAAATGGTCAGGATGCAATAAAAAAGTACCTGTCATAACACCAACCAGGAAAATCCCAATTTGAATGAGAAAAGACAACCAACAGATTGTTACAGAATAGACCCGGGGGTGGGGTGAATGATATATTACTGAATGGATCTACCCCTGTGCTTCAGGGGTCCCCCACCCCATACTAGGTTCGCCTTGCCCGCCACCAGGGAAAGACGTCTCTCAATGCCAGAGACTGGCGAAAAGGAAAGGGATTATTTATTTAAAGAGTTATATAAACTTGAGTAATAACTTAATGTCTCCATTGAGATCCCAAAGTCCCTTAGAACACCCACAAATGCACAGTCCTTCCTTCCCCCTCTGCCCAGTCTGGGGTACAATATCTCAGAAAAAGAAATAGAAGTCCTGGGTTCTTCTCTGCCCAAGCCGCATGGGCCCAAAAAGACGCCACCTGGGTTTAAATCCCAGCACCAATCTTCCTCTGCCACACCATTTCTGACTCTTCCCACAATTGCCCACAGCTGCTAGAATTCCTGTATTTTTCCAGCTTTACTGGGCTGCCGTAGAAAGCCCGGGCAGGTGTGGCCCTGTGGCGTGGAGCCAATCATCTCCACACTCTCACACAGGCTCTGTAACCAGGGGGAGTTGCCTCCCGGTTACATCATGGGTTGAAGTCATTTCCATCCCCCTGGCTCAAGGCATGGCCACAGCTGTTTAACTTTTCTATGGAACCAGTTAAAGGTTATAGATATGTTAAATGACTGCTCTAGAGGTTAGCTGCAAAACTGTTGCTATTCAAAACAACTCTCAATGGTCCTGCTCCATGGGTCCTATCCCTCAGCTCAGAGTTGTGGGAGTCAAGACATCCTATATATATGTATTTTTCTAATATTTCCTGGAAACCAAGTTCTGGACCCCATTCCAAATCCCTATTTGGCTCCCTGCCCATTGGCTGCACCCTGTTACAAGATGCCAACACCAACATGAGATGTTGGGATTATCTGACAAGAATTTTCTTTTAGAAAATTTGTTTAGTGAGTGACAATCTCACACTATACTGTATAAACTTTGTGAGAAAACAGACCATGTCTGATTCATTCACCAGTACAGTATCAGAGCCTAGTGTGTTTGGTGAAGCAAGTACTTAATAAATATTTGCTGAATGGGTGAATAATGAATGAACAGAATGTCAGGTAGTGAAATACTATTATATAATAACACATATTATACATATAATAAATACATATTAGTAAATTATCATAATTTATATTATGACTGGAACACAGGAAAATTTTGAAATACACACCAAAATGCTCATAGCACCATAGGATACATTCAATATTACAGTGAAAAACTGTCACTAAACAAATTTTGTAAACAAATACATAATTATAGATTGTGTCAAGTTTAGACATTTGTTTGAAATACACAACTGTGAAAGGGAAGGATAGCAAGATATCATGTTTATCATTGATGAAAATGACCAGTAGAAAGAGGTTAAAAATACAAGAAGAGAGATGGATGCTGGATTTATAGAGAGCTTCCCAAGGAGCCAGAGCACAAATATAAGGGCTGCCTTAGGGTGGAAGGAAACCACCACATTGCAACAGAAGCAAAAGTGAGGGACAAGTGCTGATACAACTTTGAAGATTCAGGGGTCTGAAGTTGAGGCAGTTCCTCTCTGAGACCTATTTTCTCAGCAAAATATATTGTCTGCCAAGAGCAAGGATGTAAATTGTAAGATCCTAAGTCTGAGGAAAGCTGCAGTTTTAGAGTAGTCATTTGAGAAAGGATGTTCTGCAAAAAAAGGTAGTAAATGTGCCAGGCTGAATTAAGCAGCCTGTAGAGTCTGCCCAGGCAGATTGTCAACTTTCAGCTCACTGACTGTGATTGGGGGCGGGGAGGCAACTTTTGTACAAGTATTAAAAACAGAGATACAAAGTGCTACAGTTAAATAAATTTAAAAAAAAAAAAGAGGATTAGCCCTGGCTGGTGTAGCTCAGTGGATTGAATGTGGGGCTGCAAACCAAAAGATCGTGGTTCGTTTCCCAGTCAGGGCCCATGCCTGGGTTGCAAGTCAGTTCCTGGCAGGGGATGCACAAGAGGCAACCACACGTTGATATTTCTCTCCCTTCTCTCCTTCCCTTCCCCTCTAAATATAAAATAAATAAAATCTTAAAAAAAAAAAAAAAGAGGATTGTTTTTCAACTGGAAGAAGAGGAAGAAAATGGCCAGAGAGAGAAAAGGAAAGAAAAAAACAGGTCAGGGAAGAAGGAGATAAAAGCAGGGTAGTGGTGGATCTCTGGTTGGGGTACAGGAATGTCCTTTTGTCTTCCAATCCAAACACAGTCACAGTGATAGTAGTTTATCATCCAATTTTGTGAAACTGCTTCCATCTTTCTTTTAGTCTCTTAGATAGGACAATCTATCAAAACCCCATGAAGGAATTACCAGGTAGCTTTAGTTGCCACAGAGAAGTGTGAGGCACAGGATAGCACCCTCCATGCATTAGAGGAGAGGCTCCAGGGAGCAACAGGAGGCAGAAGTTTAATTTTTCTCTTTTTATTGGTAGTTGTGAATTGCTGTGAGCTCTTTCTTAGGTCCACTTTGTGTTCATCCCTAGTTAACTAGAGCCCAGTTCCTATATACAAATGATATCTTTCAAGCTACTCCAAGGGCTTTTGAATATTTAGCTAAATAGAAGTGGACTTGGAGGAACCAAGCTCTGGGCAAAGGATAACTTAAAAATCCTCTGTGAAATGGACCATTTGTCCAAAACACTCTGCTACCATTATTTTCTGAGAAATACTACTTGCTACTATTCAACACTTGACAATTATTAAGTTATCTATACTCTAGTAATACCAAACTTATCAGACCCTTTGTACAATGACTATTCCATCATTGAAAAGAAGAAATTCTTATGAATCCTGTTGCTTAGAATTAGTGACCTTAACAAAAAATATACATAAAGTGGCCAAGCAACTGGTTAGCATGTTAACAAGGCAAGGAAGACGATAGGTTGAAAGAGAATTACAATTCATGCTAGAAGACAGTCCCTTGTTTTTTGACCATTTCTTTGGCTGGATTGCTAACGCATGATTTTTATACAAATTCGTTTAATTTGGGGTCCCCCCCTTTTAACGGAAAAATTGCATACTCTTTCTGAAAATATGCTTTGCTTTTTAAAAGGAGCAGATACCCATGCATTATCAGTGCAATCAAAATTACCAAGAACGGGAAAGGGAACGTAACACATTGTCTTAACTAAAGCATTGTTAAGGAACAAAACTTGGCTCTTTGTTTCTCTTCCCTAACAGCCAGGGCACATGGACGTTACGTTGTTGTCAAATAGAAGGGAAAATACAGCTTGTTCAAGGGCTGGTGCATGTTTGGGGGGCAATATTATTGTAGCGTTTTCCCTTCCTTTCCAAAAGCTAGGTTTTGTTTGGCGCCATATACAACAATCTACCCTCCCCGCCCCCACCCCGCCCTTTTCTGGCCAACAGCAAGTGATGCGTGATGGGAGTTAGCTGCATGAACCAGGTAGAGACTCCTCTGAATTTCCATTCAAGTCTGAAATTCTTTCGTCAGGGTTTGGAAACTGGCTTTCCTCGTAGAGCGAAGATGGAATGGAGGCAGGGATGGGCGGGTGGAGAATTTGATGTTATAAAAATCTCCAGGGCAGTTCTTATATTGAGATTTACTTCCTTGTCACTTACTTTGAGTCCTTTAGGCCTGCCTTTCCTTTTCCTAACAATCCAGTTTCCCCCGTGGACTGGGTAAAATACGTAAAATCCTAAACTGAAATTACGCATGTTGGTAGCCCCTGGTGCCAAGGAAATATCTCAAATCTTCGGTCCTAAGAGGTCACCTTTCAGGCCTCACTCGGAACGTGGACAAAGTCGAGTCCTTGTCCCGAGTTTCCTGAAGCTATCGGTACCCCTGCGGCAGCCAGCGCACCACCTCCAACCCACCTCTCAGCCCGCAACGCCACAGACGTCACATCTCCGAAACACCCTCGGAGAGTCGACCCGCCTGACTGGCGCCTGCGCAGAACAGGCAAGGGCCAGTAGCCATCCAGGGGGTCGTAGGTTTCTGCACAGTGGTCACAGTCTTGGAAAGGCGTAGCTCCCTTGTCACTGTGAGGAAATCCCTGGTATCAGCCATCTAGCATTACTACAGAAAGAAAAATAAGGGAAGCAGCTGTGCCGTCTCCAGCACGTTTCCGTTTTAAACCCCAACTTCCTGTTCGTCAGCCGGTTCCGGACCCTGCCTTTCACTTCCGGTGCCTCTCGTTCCGCTGCGGTCGATTCCTGCGTCCGCTACCGCCGGTTCCGCTGTACTCCAGGTGAGGGGACTGGGAGTACCCCGGCGTGCTGCCCGCGGAGTCGCCGTTGGACTGGGAGGCAGCTGCTTTGCCGTCCTCCGGGCCTCCACTGCCGCGGATCGCGGCGGGCTGTGGGCTGCGTGGGCGCGCCCCGGAACGCCTCGGCCCTGGCCCGCGAGTCGCAGGGACAGCCGCCCTCCCATCCGGACCCCGCGCTTATAGGGCTTTCGCGCGCCCCAATGGGCTTTATGTCCCCAAACTTCATTCTCCCTTTGGGGTGTGAGCATCTCTGCCCCTCGTTCTCCATATTGACACCCCGGGCCACTTGGATTTAGGGACTTTTATCGCACCTGCTTTCTAAGCTGCTGCATCCCAGCCCGTTCCCTCAGCGCTCGCCAATGCACGGTCCCAGTTGCCGCCATGGTGCTCTCCTGGGTAGGAATTGACGGCGGTACTTTACATACCTTTTACAAGGCTTGTTGAAAAGTTAACCCCCTCCCCTCAATTCCCAAGAGGTTAACTTTTGCTGCTGTTACTTTCAAATTTCCGCCTTTGCAAAATACTTCTTAGTTGTCTGGTCTTAGGCAACTTGTTTTGCTTGAGTTTACTAATCTGTACAATAATATTAAAACTATTTAAATTTGATTCAAAAGGTCCATTTTTTGTTTTTTATTGAGGATCGTAACATTTGTTAGAGCAGGTTCTCTGTAAAAGGAAACATTGCTCTGAAGTGACACACTAACTAAATTTTTAGTAGAGCAGGTTGTAAACATAAAGGAAATATCGGTGGATTTGTGGTGCTCTTCTTTTAACGGGCATGTTGAAGACACCTGCCACCCTAAGTGTTCAAATTATTTTTTAAGATTCAAAATTTGCCTTCTTGCAGTTGATTGTAGCACATGAAGAGTACAAAGGTTTCAATAAATAAGTGACAGCATTTGGAAATACCAATACTTTGAAATTAAAAATTAAGTTCTCCAACCTGTAGGGGGAACAAACTTAAGAAATCTGTTAGAAAGCTTTACGGAGGAGGGGACCTACATGCTCTTGTTGTTGAGAATTATTCGCAACCATTTATGTGACTATGGGTTTTGTGTTTATTGATCTTTGATGTCTGCAGGTCAAATTCAAGAGAGAGTGTAGGGAAAAAACATGAAATTTAGTCAAGACCTGTTCTGTTACCAGTTATACACCCATGAACAGATTATATAACTTTTCTGAATGCCTGTTTCCTTATAAAAGTGGGACAGTTCTTAAACAACCTTGCTAAATGAGATTATCGCCATGAAAAAACTGTCCAGTGTATTAAATATGAAACAAATAATGGCCATTTACTGTTTATTTAGCACAGCGCCTGGAATACTTCAGTTTCAGTTTTTAAAAATTTAATTTTACCAATACTTATATAATGCCAGGTACTTACCATATGCCAGGTACTGTGTGACTTATAAATATGAACTAATTTAATCTTCATAAGAACTCTAAGATACAGGTTGTACTGTCATCCTTATTTTGCAGACGAGCAAACCTAGGCACTAAGACTCAAGTCACTTTCCAAAGTCAAGATAATAAGTGGGAGAGCTGGGGCCTGAATCCAGATAATCTGACTAGAGTTTGTGTTCTTAACGACTCCCTCTACCACCTCTCAAATGTTCAGTGAACAATGGTCCATCATGGAGAAACTTGTCTGTAGCATAAACCTGATTAAACAGGGAGGGAGGGATAGGTCGCTAATTATTGCAGCTTTTCAGATGAACAGAGAGAATCTGATAGAATATCAGGAAGCAGTGATTCTTAGCCAAAAATTGGGAAGGTAGAGGAATTTTAACTTTGAGTCCTAATAAATTTTGGCATTCAGATAACATTACTGTAAGAAAATCCTATTCTCTACCATCAGGTTGTAAAATAAAACTCAAAACTGTATATACCTTTGGATACATCTTTAAGAAATTTAACTTATTTGTATATGCCTTCCTCCTAGGTATTTTTTTCTGAACAAGATCTGCCTCAACATATGTTTCAAGGATGGCTCTCCCCATCATTGTAAAATGGGGTGGACAGGAATATTCAGTGACCACACTTTCAGAAGATGATACTGTGCTGGATCTCAAACAGTTTCTCAGGACCCTTACAGGAGTGCTACCAGAACGACAGAAATTACTTGGACTTAAAGTTAAAGGTAATTCTCTCTTCATGTCAAATTTTTTACATTGATACAAATTTTTATATTCGCTATTACCTATTCTCTTTAATAAGTCTTTCTCTTTGGAGATTTCTTTGAGGTTTCTTTGATAGAGCTATTCCTAAAATTGTTTTATGATATAAGAAAGAATATTAAATGTTACTTGAGAATACCACCAAGATTAAGATTATTTTTGATGCCTCTGATAGTTGGTGTTTACTTGTTAAATGTTTGGCACAGAAGTCCCAGGTAAAACAGTGTAAGTTTTGGCATCTGCCTTTTCATTATAGCTTGTGCCTTGTACTCTCTCCAAATTATCTTTTCTGGCTTGAAAGTAATGATGATTTAAAATGATGATTAGCAGTTATAGGCAGTGTTTATACCCAGTGTAAAAGGGACTTCATGGTGTCTGTGTTTGTCATATCATTGAAAGGTGTGTTTTGAGTAGCATTAAATCTACAATTATCTTAGGTGAGCAGTTTTCAAGACTTTTTGGAAAACAATTATGTTTACCTTGAACAACAAAACCATGAATTTATTTTGTTTTGTGAGTTGAATAAGGGCGTTCCTTAAGATAGAGTTGGGGAAAAATCAAACTTTGTGTTAGTTGGTACTTCCCAGTGTGTTAGAAATTCCTAATTCAGCAGTATCGGTTTGTTAATTTAAGGGGGGGGGAAACCCTGCTGAGGGATCTGTTCCAAACTTTTTAATGTTAGGGTTTTGTATAATGGGATAGTGAAACTAGCACCTGAACTTTAGTGAGAAAACAGTCATTTGCTTGTATTGTAGGCAAACCTGCAGAAAATGATGTTAAGCTTGGAGCTCTCAAACTGAAACCAAATACTAAAATCATGATGATGGGAACTCGTGAGGAGAGCTTGGTAAATGTTTACTTTTGTTACCATTTGTCCCTTTGAAGATATGATTTCCATTACACTTCTGTATCATAGTTTTAATTGTGGTAAAATTGTCAGTTTAGCAGTCAATGAAAAATAAAATCTACACAGTGATTGTGGTATTAACTCAGCAGGAAACAAACACTGGGGAACTTGTTACTATGTGGCCGCTGTAAGTCTAGCAGTAGTGCAAATGGTCAAATTTAACATGGCAAATCTGCCTAGTAAATGATATACCAGATTATGAAATGTGAAACATTTCCCATGGTGTGTGCTTAAAAAACTCTTATACTCCAGTCTCTCATTTGCTTTTTTTTTACCATGCATGTATTTGTTATGTTAAAGATAACGTAGTAAAACAAAACATTTTCATCTTCATAGGAAGACGTCTTAGGTCCACCTCCAGACAACGATGATGTTGTCAATGACTTTGATATTGAAGATGAAGTGGTTGAAGTAGAAAACAGGTAATTGCTTTTCACTACCAAAGCAAATTGGTTGTTGTAATGTGAGAAAAAGTGAATGCTTCATCTGATTTTATTTTTTTATTAGGGAAGAAAACCTCCTGAAAATTTCTCGCAGAGTAAAAGAGTACAAAGTGGAAATTCTGAATCCACCCAGGGAAGGGAAAAAGCTTTTGGTACTAGATGTTGATTATACATTATTTGGTAAGTCGGCTAAAATTGTGCTTTATCTTTTGTTATCTACAACTTTTTTCCTTTTGTTTGTTTATGTTTTCCTTGCATTATAATATTTGAAAACTTTTCCTATTATTACAAAAGTAAATCATTGATTGTAAAAAACACATGTAAGAATAAAAAGAAGTCATCTGTAATCCCAAGACTCAAAGCGACCACTCTTATATTTTTGTATGTCTTTTATTTCTTAAATTTTTTATTTATGGATTTTAGAGAGAGACTGTAAGGGAGGAGGGGGGAGAGAGAAAAAGAGAAACATTGATTTGCTGTCCCTTTTATTTATGCATTCATTGGCTGATTCTTGTATGTGCCTTGACTGGGGATCAAAACCTCAACCTTGGCATATCAGGGTGATGCTGTAACCAGTTGAACTACCTGGTGACCTATATTTGTGTATCTTCAAGGGTGTGTTTGTATGTATACCTTTATTACTTTTGCTTAAGAGTAAAAAGATGAACATCTTACTCATTTAATATTATTCATTGTGGATTAAATGTCTATATTGTTTAATCACACAGAATTCTAGTTTATGGGTACATCATAATTTAACCAAGTCCTTCCCTATTGATTTACTTTTAAATTTTAATGTGGATTATATAAACATCATTTTTGATATTTCATTTCTGGTTTTCTGTTGTATTATGTTCAGGGCAGATTCTTGAATTTAAAATCTGTCATGTTCAACAGAGAAAGATGTTCATTGCATCCTCTAATATTGATCAATATTAATATTGGTCAATAAATGATCAATTGACTCCTGATATTAGAATGAATTTACTTACCTCTAATCCTACCTAAACTTTGAGTACATGTTGTAAGTTAATGTACACTTATTTTAAAATTTGATTATAAGTTAATTGGACCTCTCGTTTTGGTGAAACGTGATTGTATCTGGAAGGTGAATGGCTAAGTGAGTGTAAGTGGCCCTAGTTTGTTTTTCAAACTGTAAAGTAGCATCTACATTTTAAAGACCAGATGACAAAAACAATTTACGCTTCACTATGGAAGCCTGAGTTCTGGCTATTGCTCTTCACAAATTGAATGGAATTGAACAATTAAAATTGGATCGCAAGGATATTAAATTTTGTGCTTTGAGGACATCTTTGTCAGCCAATGTATGTAGTTCATTCAGAAATAGCTTACATTTGAGCTTTGGGTTACACTTCCTAGGTTTAATTGACATTAGGTACTTGTCCACTGTAATGAACTAATACTCATCTATGACTAATTTTCTTTTAGACCATAGGTCTTGTGCAGAAACTGGGGTAGAGTTAATGCGGCCATATCTTCATGAATTCCTAACATCTGCATATGAGGATTATGACATTGTTATTTGGTGTAAGCTATATACACATTTTTTTGTTTAGATTTTCATGGAAATAAGGTTGTTCCTTATGTTATTCTGCCTTATAAAATGTCACTTAAAATGACCTATGTTTAAATATGATACAGTTTTCATTTGTTTTAGTGAATTTTTGATAATCATGTTTGACCGTCTTGCATCACAATATAAGCTTATACATATAGTTGCCAAATACCACTGAAATAGTTAAATATGAGGAGAGAGTAGATTATGGATTGAGGGTAAAATGTCCTTATTTTTATAAGACCCCACCCCACCTGGGTTAAGTTTTCTTTCTGATCTTTACTGTAGAATCTTTGGTGCTTCAGTATATTAGGATATTGTTGCTTTCTCCTTTCTTCATCACTCTAGTTTCAAAACACTTGGAGAAAGATATGTTTTTAAAAATCATGGTAATGTGGTTCTTCAGAAATAGAGGCAATGTGATACTACATAAGGAAAGGTAATGAATGGACTAAAGTAGTCTAACTCAAATTGTGGTCTGTGGATTATTCCAGGAATGTACAGGTCTGTGATAAGATAAAGGTAATGAGTTGGCTCCAAAAAGTAAATTTACTACATTATTGAGCACACTGCTTAGTTCAAATGGCAATTTTTTTATGGTAAGACTTTTTTGAAAAGGGAAGCAGTGTATTGATTTGCATCTGACCTCCCCCAAAACATTTAAAGTTGCCTCTGGCAATATCATAAGCAGAGAAGAACTATACTGACTATGAATTAAATAAAATCTAATCAATTAAATATGCTACATTTAATTATACTAAATTTAAAAAAAAATTTTAATTGATTCTAGAAAGAAGGAAGGAAGGGAGAAAGAGAGGGAGACAATCATTGGTCTGAGAGAAAAACATCAGTTGGTTGCCTCTTAAACACACCCTGATCAGGTACCAAACCCACAACCCAAGCATGTACCCCAACTGGGAATCAAACCCACACCTTTTGGTTTGTGGAACAACGCCCAGCCCACTGAGTCGCACTGGCCAGGGCTGACTGTACTGGATTTTTGATGAGAGGCTACATGGTTGTATTGCAGTCTGTAAATTTTCTTTGTACTTTTCCTTGTTTCATCACTATTGTTTCATGATAATACGAGTTCACAGTCACTAAGATTAATGACTTTAATACATAATTTTCTGCCTTGGCCAGTGTGGCTCAGTTGGTTGGAGAGTCATCTGGTAAATCCAAAGTCTGCAGATTAGATTCCTGGTCAGGGCACATACCTAGGTTGCGGGTTTGGTCCCCAGTCAGGACACATGCAAGAGGCAGCTCTCACATCAATGTTTCTCTCCCTCTCTCTCCCTCCCTTTCCCTCTCTCTAAAATCTATAAACATGCCCTGGGTGAGGATTAAAATAATAGTAATAAAATAAAAATACTTAATTTTTTGGTTTATAAGACACAGAAGAAAGCTTCCTGGGAAACAAATTTTTGTTTAGTAACTCTGATATCTGAGATGACATTTGAGAGAGAATTTATCCTCTACATTATCAAAATAAACTTAAAAATTTAGAGAACTTTATAATAATATGTTTAAAATGTTATTTTTATAAATTATGATATTTCATGGTAATATGTTGAAAGGGCACCTCAGAGCTAAATAAAGTAGGGTTTTAATTCTGGCTCTATCTTGACTATGTGATACTAGGCAGGTTAGTTAATCTATCTGCACCTTAGCTTGTTCTTCTGAGAAATGAAGGTAAATAAACCTGTATTACAGGGTAGTGGTAAGAATGAAAATATCAGTATAGCACCTAATACTGTGTCTAGCATGTAATAGTAATTAGAAACCTGTTTTGTTATCTGTGAATCTTTTTGTTTTTATCTAAAAAACATAAATACAAAATATATACTGAATTTAAAAATTGTTTTTCGTCTCATGATTGTTGTTGTTGTAGATGTATCATTCTCTAAAATGTTAGTTTAGCTGGCCAGTTTTGCATGGGAGGTGATTCCTCTGGTGGTTGTGTGTATATGCTAACAATGCTTAGCTTGAGAATGCAGGTACCTCTAATTGCTCTTTAAAAATACACCTGCAGCCCTGGCTGGTGTGGCTCAGTGGATTGAGTGCTGGCCTGCAAACCAAAGGGTCGCCAATTCAATTCTCAGTCAGGGCATATGCCTGGGTTGCAGGCCAGGTCCCCAGTGGGGGGTGCATGAGAAGCAACCACACATTGATGTTTCTTTCCCTCCCTTCCCCTCTCTCTAAAAATAAGTAAATAAAATCTCTAAAAAATACACATACACACTTTAAAAAATTGAACTCCTTTTTCCCATTTTAAACATTTGGTTTAGTCTAGTAACAAGAACCGGAGGTCAGATAAAGCTGAGGGTTGAATTTTAATATCAGTGATTTCAAAACTCTTTGGTGTCTGACAATGAGCAAATACATAACAGGCATAACAAATATGTCCATGAATTGAGTTGTGTCAGACTCTTAAAAGCTGCTATACTCAATGAACACTGAGTTTGCTGAGCTTAGCAGAATTCATTGAACCTAGCTAATCTTTAACAGTAACTTTCTACACAATATTTGTGTCTTTTTTAAATTGATTTTTAGATAGAAGGCAGGGGTGAAGGGAGAGAGAGGAACATCAATTTGTTCTTATTTATGCATGATTGGTTGCTTCTTGTATGTGCCCCGACCTGAGATCGAACTTGCAACCTTGGTGTATCAGGATGATACTGTAACAAACTGGGCTACTCGGCCAGGGTTCAACACAATATTAATCTGCTTATATTCACATATATACTTGTGCATTGCCTAGATAGAAGAATATGGGAATCCAGACACCCTAACTTTAAGTTTAGAACTGATAAAGAATAGTACTAGAGCTGTTTTAAAGAGAATTTAGGTCTTTATTTATAAATTTCCTAGGTTCAGAGTGTTTTGAGCATTTGTTACCTCTGTTTTTTAGATAAAAGTTGTTTAAATTTTATTCTGTCTTGAAAACACGCTAAAATAAATTTATTTTTATAAATATTTAAAAGAAAATTACCATAAATGTATAATTTATTGAATTTTTAGTCTTGCTTAGAAAACTTATTTACTTATACAGGAGAAAGGGTTTTTAAATGAAATTCAAGCTATTCATATGTCTTGTATTATCATTCCTCATGTTTTAGCTGCCACAAATATGAAGTGGATTGAAGCTAAAATGAAAGTAAGTGTTAGAAAATAATCCATTTACAAATGCTTTGAAACTGCATTTGTCTTTTCAAAAGTTTTTAATTGAATTACTTTTATTCTCATTGGAGGGCATTCAGTGGACAGTGTTAGGAGGTAGAGGAGTGTGTGAAGTCTAATGGGCTGCGCTGAGCACTGCACCCTTTTCAGGAAGAAGTACAGCAGAGCTCCTCGTTCTCCTTCCTCCTGTTTCACTGTAGTGCTTTCCTTTCCTTCTTTTGTTCTGCTGTGTGATACTTGAAGAAGTGGTGCTCTTCTGAAGTAGTGAATGGGGAAGTAATCTGTTTATTTTATTTTCATTGGACTGCCATTTATTGACTCAGCTAAGTGCAACTAAAATACTGGCCAGCTAGTAAGAAGTGGTGGCTGGGGGATAGAAAGTTGGCATTATGGGAAATTGTAGCTGGAATTTTTAGAGAGCCTGAATTTTCCATATTATTATATTTTAATCACATGAATATTTGTATTTATAGGAGCTGGGAGTGAGCACAAATGCAAATTATAAGATTACCTTCATGTTGGACAGTGCTGCTATGATAACGGTGCATACACCAAGGAGAGGATTAATAGATGTAAGAAGTCACTTTCCTTTTATTTAACAAGTTGTCTGTTTTCTAGTGTGCTTTTGTATTTATGTTGATGGAATAAACTACAGAAAGAGTTTAGAACTACATCTGAGTGGTCAGCAAAGTATCAGTTGAGTTTTGACATTGGAAGATGAATTTAAGGTTAGTAGATTTTATTTTATTTTTTTAGATTTGAATTTTAATTATAAAATTAAGGGTCTTGATGTAGGAAAGGTAAAGGTCATGGATAATTGTCCCGTGATGATGACAGCACAGGGCTGATGAAGACAGAGTAGCAGGTAAGAAAAATACTGACTGTCCTCAAGGGAGATCTTGGAAACAAACCAAAACATTCTTGTCCTGCCCTGTATGAAACTGATAGATAAAAACAGGTACGTCATGCTGCCTGCAGGTTGGGGTGATGTGTGTGAAGCCCCTGAGGAGAGCAACAAAAGTCATCAGAGAAGTGGATTGGACTAAAAAGATTAGGGTTCTTCACTTTATTTACTTGTCAAGTAAGTCATATTATTGAACCCCTGCCATCTGCAAGTCCCTGTGATAGGCACTGTTGGTAATAAAGAGAGGAAGAAACATGGTCCGTGCCTTTTGGAAAGACAGACTGATAGGAATAGGGGAGAACCTAGCATGCTGGGAAAGCTTAGGGCAGGCAGTACTAAAATTGTCAAAATCATAAATAAGAAGGTTTAAGTGCATGGGGATTTGTTCAGTAAAGGAAATATGCTACATATATCAAGGGGGAAATATTATTTAGTGAGGTGGTACATTTACAAAATCTAAATAGTAAAAAGTTTGGGAAATATTAAACTTAGTAGTGTTTATAATAATGACATATCAGAGGAGTAAAAATTCTCACTATACCGACAATAGGAAATTGGAATATAAATTTGTGTTTATCCATATAATGGGATACAGCTAAATCGTATGATGCAGAAAATAGTTCTTAACCTTTGCTTGGTTCAGGTTTCCTGTTAGCTTAACTGAGGCTGCTGCTGTTTATAAAAATGGCTGAAGGTAAATAATTTTATCAGAGTATCTAGTTGTTATCTTTGGGTACTGACTGGATTATAAGTAATTTAAAATTTTCTTTTGAGCTTTTCTGTGTTTTCAATTTTTTCTACAGTTGGCAATTTTACTTCTCTAATTAATTAAGAAAAAGTAGTCCATGTTTGGAGAACAACTGGTACTTGACCTAAATACAAAATGACAACACTATTTAGGATGATGAGGTTTCCTAACCTGAGGTATCATAAAGCTCTTGTCACATTTCTTGAGACTTTGTTAGCCAAGAAAACCGAGAATCTGGTTTCTATGTCAGCTCCTGTATATTTGTATTTAAGTATTTGAGGGTTTTGTTTCAGTGGTAAATAAGTAGTACAAATAAACTCCGGCAAATAAAATTTTAGTAAAATTAAAATATTTCAATAACATTTTTTGCCATAGATAAAGCACAAAGGAGAAAATAGGCTTTCTTCACATTAAAATATAGGAGAAAAAGAAAACATTTTTAAAAAGATTTTATTTACTTATTTTTAGAGAGAGAGGAAGGGAGGGAGAAACAGAGGGAGAGAAACATCAGAGTGTTGCTTCTCACCTGGCCCCCACTGGGGACCTGGCCTGCAACTCAAGCATGTGCCCTGAATGGGAATTGAACTGGCAACCCTTTGGTTCGCAGCCTGCACTCAATCCACTGAGCCACAGCAGCCAGGGCAAGATAACATTCTTAAATGACAACCCTTGGCACCATTTACTTAATTGTTTAATCTCATATAATTAGTATTACCATATGCATCACATTATCATAAGTGAGGCTCTTGCCTTAATCAAAATGTACTTTTGCCACTAAAAATTAATTTATTTAAAAAACTTCTAAATGTGTAAAATACATTCACATGATTCATAATAAAGTACATAAGGAGAAGTCTTCCTCCCACTTTGGCCCTCTAGCCACTTAATTCTACTTCCCACAGGAAATCACTGTTATTTCTTATGTGGTCTTATAGATCTTATGCAAGCACCAACAGATAGGAATATATAAAGGAATTAATTTTTTTGAAGGCTCATTTTAAGTATTCAGTAATAAAAACAAGAACTTAACAAATTACGCTGTTTTGAAGTTAAGCAATCCAGTGCCCTAGAAATTATGCACCTTGCCAATGAATTAAAAACAAAATCAATTTTCTGTAATATTTAAATTCTGTATTAAAATATTTAAATCTTTAAATTATGTATTAAAAGGGCCAGGTACATTGTCCATCACTAAGGTTCTTCAGTGTTAAGAATAGACTCATGTCACCTTCAGGCTCTGAGGGAGTAGTATTTGCCCAGGAAATCATATGCTCAGCAGACATCTAAACAATTATAGAGAATTTTTAAATTAAATAATTACTGACAGACTCATAGATGGAGAGCAGACGACAGCCATTCGGGGGTGGGAAGGTTAGAGGGTGGCGAGATTGAGCAAAAACAAAAGAGGACTCATGGAGGTGGAGAACAGTGTTGTGATTGCTGGGGGGAGAAGAGTGTAAGGGGACTAAACGGTAATGGGGAAAAAAAGAATTTTAGACTATTTGATTAAAAATAAGTAAATGAAAGCTAAAAAAATAAAAATAAATTAATTTAAAAACCACATAATAAAAAAAGTTAAATAATTACACTTCCTTTGACCCTAAATCTTTATGTTGAAATTATGGAAGGGCTTATAATGCGGTTTAGTTCAGTTAGACGTAAATATAGTTTTCAGAAGTAAACATTTCTAGGTACATTATGCTTTAAAGTGTATTATATCTCATTTCTGGTCTGTTCGCACAGCCAGCTGTCCCTGTCTTACAGAGAAAAGGGACATACTGCATAGTTCTGCAGAGCATTCTGCATTATTTCTGCTTTTAAGAAAGGGTGAACTATTGATAAAATTTGAGTTAAATTTAAACTTTTATTTTAAGGTAAAGCCGCTTGGTGTTATATGGGGAAAGTTTTCAGAGTTTTACAGCAAAAAGAATACCATTATGTTTGATGACATAGGAAGAAATTTTCTAATGAATCCACAAAATGGACTAAAGGTAAGACATAATTTTACTTGCTTTGCTTATGTAACCTGGAATATGTGGGAAAACTTCAACACTGTTGAATTTCATAAATTTTTGAAAGTACTATATATTCTTGTGGTTAAACAAGAAAAGCTTAAATATTTGGAAAAGTTTGTATAAAATTGAACACTCTCTCTTTGGCTAGCTAACTCATTCAGGTGTTTTAGTTTTAATTAGCTTTCTCCTACCCCTGCCTCTGCCTCTGGCAACCACCAATCTGTTCTCTGGATCCTTGAACTAGCTTGGTGGTTTATTTTTATTTTTTTATTCCACATATAAGTGAGACAAGGAATGATTTTTGAGATCTTTAACTTTCAATATATATACTCCTGGCCAGGTGGTTCAGTTGGTTGGAGTGTAGTCTTGTGCACCAAAAGGTTGCATGCTTGTTCGCTCCACTGTTGGGCGCGTACAGGAGGCACCCAGTCGCTGTTTCTCTCTCACATCAGTTTCTCTCTTTCTCAAATCAGTAGACATATCCTCGGGTGATGGTTAAATATGTTGTGTATGTGCATGTGTCTATGTATATGTATATAATTGGTTTCATGTCTGTTTTAAAAAACCTTTATTTTCCCAGCCAACATTTAGACCCTCCTCGTCTTTGGATGCAGAGATGATAACATAAGTTTCTAGGTCTTCATGTTTTTAGAGCAGGATTTAAAAAAAAAAAAAAAAAATCAGAGTAGAATCTCAGTAGAATCAACTAGACGAAATTCCTATAAGTATGTAAGTTTCTACTCCCCAAAATTCTAATTCAGGAAAGGTATTTTTAAGCATTCTACAGGAATCTCTTACATGTCTCTTTTTGAAAACCTCTTTTAAGAAGGTAGTTAATGATCTGCCCACACTGACACAGAAGCAGTTTTGAAATTGAGAAATATTCTGAAGCACTATGTTTTGTTTTCATGGTTTTATAATGCTTTTGGTAGAAAACTCAAAAAAAGATTTCAGAGATCTTAAAACATACGACTGCTTATTTTAAAAATAGTTAACTTCTAATACTGTAAGTGTGCTAATCTTAAGATTTAAAATATATAGAAGACATTGTGAATCATGAATATTGTATTGAACTAAAAGAACTTGAGTTTTGGTCATGGATAAATCAATTGATACTCTGAAAACTTCCATTTTTATTATCTGTACAAGGAATTTATAATATGCAGGAATTCAGATAATCTAGATAGTCTTAAGTTCCTAAAAATGGTTCTTTGGTGTGAGTGACAATGGCCATATGTTGCCTGTACTGCTGGTGAGCACTTGGATCATTTTTGAAGAATGGTATAGTAAACAGTGATTGTACTGGAGAAACAGTGAAGTCAATTAGGTGAATAATAGATTTTTTTCTATTTAAGTGGTTTATTGACTTTTAGACTCAGAATTGTTGTATATTTTAGTTTTGTTGCTTATAGTGCCCAGGACCAAATGCTTAGCAGTAAAAGTAACTTATCAGGGTCTTGGGTTAAAAGTCTTATTTACCCACCACTGGACTCTATTTTCTCTTTCGGTTTAAATACCTTCCTGCCTTTAAACTTGGAATCACTTGGAAACATTGCATATTAATAGTTTAAAAGTTCATATTCTGCCTTTATAATCTTTAGTTGCATGAAGGAATACATTAAAACATTACAATATACTCATTGCACTATCTCATGATACCACGCCTATTTACTACCAGCTCCAGGGCTTAAGCAAAGCTCTGCAAGTGGTGATTCCCGCACGTTCACTGCTGTTGTGAAACAGCACTGCCTGCACTGCCTGTTTGGAAGTGGGATCTCCTACAAGTGCTTGCTTCTGCACAGACTGACAGCTGCCTGTTTTTCAGTGTTACTGTGTAAAATGAACAATTAATGACCAGTTTGCATTTTCTTCAGATCACGATAAGGATATATTAATACTTAGTACTAAGTATTATTTATTCAGTCCTTATGTGTGCTTTTCATTAGTCTGTGAAATTTTTTAAAATAATTTTTTTTAAGATTTTACTTATTTATCTTTGGAGGGGAAGGGTAGGAAAGAGGGAGAGGGAGAGAAATATCAATGTATGGTTGCCTCTCCTGCATCCCCTGCTGGGAACTGGCTTGCAACCTAGGCATGTGCCCTGACTGGGAATCGAACCATGATCCTTTCATTCGCAGGCCTGCGCTCAATCCACTGAGCTACACCAGCCAAGGCAGTCTGTGAAATTTTTTAAAAATATTTTTTATAACCAAAAAAATCCAACTATAAATAGAACTCTAAAGAATTGTGTAACAAGACCCCTGTGTATACATCATCTAGTTTAAACAACTTATTAATTCAATTCATGGATGAGTATGTTTGCTCTGTACCTACCTACTTTCCTCTCTGTAATATTTTGAAGCAAAATCCAGACATACCATTTTATTTAAAACTAATATAAAACTTTTTTCTATTTTAAAAAATATTTATTTATTTTTAGAGAGGGGGAAGGGAGGGAGAAAAAGGGAGAGAGACATTGATGTGAGAGACAAATACCAATTAGTTGCCTCCAGTATGTGCCCAACCAGTGATCGAACTCACAACCTAGGCTTGTGCTCTGACTGGGAATCAAACTGGTGACATCTACTTTGTGGGATGATGCCCAGCCAACTGAGCCACACCGGTCAGGGCAAAATTAATATAAAATTTTTGAGGGCTATCTTGAGTTATATGAAGATTATTTGAGCTGATGTATTTAAAAAAGCAAAACTTTCTATTGGAACTGTAACAAAGAAAAGTTTATTTTTAAACTAAAATTTACTGTTTAGCAAATTGTGATAAAGGTAACACATCTAAATTCCACTCAGGTTAAGATATAATATCATTACTAATTACAGTCCTCCACCCTGCCTGCCATCCTGACTTAAAATGAATCAAAATATATCTACCTTAAAAATTTTATCATAGAATATATCAATTGTAAAATCTGGAAAATATGAATTTTTGTGGGAGAACTCTTGGATAATTAAGAATATTTATGGAAACTTTAATGATGAATGCTTAAGATAAAATGAAAGGAAACAGGTTATAAAAATATATGATACCTTAGCTATATAAAAATTTCATAGAAATAGTATTGAAATGAAAATCATCAATATTAAAATTTATCTCCCTTGTTAGATCAAGCTTGTATTTGAGTTAACTTTTTATGAATGAAATTATTCAATGAGTAGGAAACAGCTATATTGATAGAAGGCAGAAAAGTCTGAGGAGTTATGCAAAGAAGAAAAGCCACATAGGGTTCAAGTGCTATAAGAAAGCTGGTAAATTAGGTGGAAGAGCTCTTAACTTGTACTGTAAATATTATATCATGACTGTCAGCTTATTAAACTGAGATAATATAAAATTAATTTCTAGTATTCACATCCTTGGTGATATTTTAATCTTGTTAACTTTAAATCATAGAATAGTGTAGATTTGTAGTAGTTTCTGTATTGCAATGTGAAATGTTGGGTAATGCTTGTTTCCAAATAGATAAGGCCTTTTATGAAAGCGCACCTAAATCGAGATAAAGACAAAGAACTTCTAAAATTAACTCAGTACCTCAAGGAAATAGCAAAATTAGATGACTTTTTGGACCTAAATCACAAATATTGGGAAAGGTAAGTGCTAATTGTTTATTTCCTCTTTCATTAATGAATGAAAAAATTGGTAACTGGTTATACACATAACTCTTAATTTTTATTTAAAATGGGTAAATCCTAAGATTATTTTCTAATCCTGTGATATATCCCCGGAAAGTGTTTTCCCTTTTGTCTTAACCAATAACTTACTTAGAAACCCACATCTTAAGATCTTTAGTACTTTCAATAGAGAGGACTTGAGAGACTGGTACATGTTTGTGATGCTACCTGTAAATTATTTTTTGACATTAGTTAGGTCACTCTTTTATTAATCATATGGGAATGTAATCTCCATTCTCATACTGTAAAATAATGTCAGCATAAAATACACTAAAAATTTTCCTGTTAAAATTAATATACAAATAATTTCTCTGTATAGCAGAAAAGCTAGACAACTTTTTTCCATTAGAACAATAATTACTTTTGATTTTCCTTTCCAAAGATAACCACTGTTACCATCTTGGTGTCTTCTAGCCTTTTTTTTTTAAACACAAACATATGTGCAAATCTACATACAGATTGCATATAAACTTCAAGATTTTGAAGCAGGGAAAAACTTTCTGAGAAGTGAACAGGATTATTATGTACTACAAGTAATTGTTTGGAATTCGATCTTTAATTTCAAGCCACAGGAAAAACTATTTGTGTAGTAAGGACACTTTGGCTTTTCAAATTTTACTTTTGGTTTTCATCCCACTCTGACATATAGGTTCTATTAGAGTCTCATAATCCTATTAGGGAGGTAAGCAGGGATTTTTATCTCCATCTCCACATTGTAGATGATGTAATGAAGTGATGGGGACATGCCACAATGCCACAAAGGGAACAAGTTTTGCACCATTGAAATTTATCCAGGTGTTATGATTTTAAGAACTCTTTTCTCACTCCATTACCACTGAATATAGTAATTCATAAATATGAGAAATAGAGATATAAATGTTTTAATTCAGTGGTAGATTTCTATAAAATAATATGAAGGAAAATTTGTTTGATTCATAAATTAGTATCTTTGTATTTTTGCACTTTTGATCAGAGTCCCTTAGCAACTTTGACCCACTGCCTTTGTGCAAGAAAAATAAGATCTTTAAATGAAGTTTGAGGGATTTGGGGGAAATGGCAGTACTAATTATTTGGAAGTAAGGCAGTATAGAGTGATAGAGTGCAGCCTCCGGAACCTTATTTTGCATCTGAGCTCTGCCACTTTCTAGCTGTATGAGCTTGCTTAACCTCTTTGTTTCTGTAAAATAGGTATGAGTTCTAATAGAAAAGTTGATAGAGCTGTTGTTAGGACTAAATGAACTTAGAATATGTAATAGAACAGAGCATGGCACATAGTCAAAAAATGGTAGTGATTATTCAGAGTTATTACTCATCTTAAAGTTTTCTTGCTAAAATAAACTACTTTCCTTTGTTATTGTGAGTTTAGCATGATGTGGCTTAGACATCTTTCTTTTATTTCTTGCAGGTATCTCTCAAAGAAACAAGGACAGTAGTTCCAAGTTATGCTGGCAGTTATTGATACTTGAGATCCATGAACTCTTGCTTTTATGCTAGAAATCATTATAATAGTGCTGGACACTGAAGCAAATACCAGACTGCTTATACTTGGTCTTCCAGTTTTTGTAAATTTAATTTTATATTTTTTGAAGATCATAGCAATATGCTAAAAATAATCTTTTCCCCCTATATGAATAAACTGTTATTCTTGAAAAATATTTTCTCCAGCATAGAGTACAGAGCTTTTTCCCTACCCCGCCCCACACACAAAATGGACAAAAATGTATATGCAACAGTGTCATTTTGTGACTTTGGAAACGAGTTGTTTTGTGTTCCTGCTTTATTTTGTTGGTGTCTGACTAAATCTAAGACCAAACCCATCTTGAAACTACTACTTTGACTTAAAAAAAAAATATTTTCTCAGTAAGGAACCTAGTTTAATATGTTTAATATTACCAAGAGTTTTTTTTTTTATTCCTTTGCCATAGACTCAATGTCCCTTCTTACTCCACTATCTACATCTCTAAATTCTGAGCTGTCTCAGTTTGGTTGTATGTGTGTCAATGTTCTTTGAGAAAAAACTGGAAAATGTCAGTTGTAATACTGATGTCATTGTATGAAAGGAAATATAAGATTGAAGAATAAAACTAAGCAACAGAAGTGTTTGTTTTTGGTGGCTAAGTAGAAACATTTCTCCTAAAACCATTGTCATACAAGCAGTTAAGGGCAATACATTTTAAAATGGGACCTATCACTGATTCAGCCCTAAAAAGCATGAACAAAAAGTTTTTGTTTTGTTCTAGCTATATCTTGTCTAAGTGCAAACAGTTTCAGTAAAAAATATCTAGCCATAAACTTAAAAAAATTATTTGCATTGCTTAAGCCTGAAGATATGTAATGTGACCACTGTTTTGTGTTGACAGTATTGCTTTGTACAGTTATTGTATTTGAAAGGAATCTGATCCTTTCAAATGAATGTGGTGTATATTCTTACAGGACTGGTTCAGTGGTGTAAATAATAAATACCTTTTCTTAAAATATTGTTATCTGCTCTGTTATCCCAAATACAGTACTTGCGTCTGTTGAATCACAAAACATTAGGTCCAGGCAAGGACCTCTTTAAAACAACTAAATGTGTATGGTTTTAGAAGTGTGTTTTAGCCCTGGCTGGTGTGGCTCAGTGGATTGAGCACTGGTCTGTGGACCGAAAGGTCACTGGTTCAAGTCCCAGTCACAGCATATGCCTTGGTTGAAGACCAGGGCTCCGCTGAAGGCCTGTGATCGGCAACTAGTTGTTTCTCTTGCACATGGATGTTTCTCTCCTTCTCTCTCCCTCATTTCCCCTCTTTCTAAAAATAAATAAAATATTATAAAAGTATAGTATTCATGAATTCAGAATTGGTTTTAGCAACTGTTAAATTATTTAATTCTAATAAGCACCATGTTTTCACAAAGATAAACTTTTCTTTGTGACAGGTTATTAGAAGAGTATATGGTGCAGAAGAGTTTTAGAACCCTTAATTAAAATGCTTCAATTAAAGGGTTTCTTAATTATGAGACTAAATATTTAAAGATGGAATAGAATATTCATGTCATTGGTACATTTCCTACTGTAAAAGGCAGTTTATTGCAAAGTAGGCATAGAAAAGGCTTAATCTTTTTAAGAAAATCAATCACTTAAAACTTTAGATAGGTCAAGAACAGATATTTTCTTTAAGCAGACATTGCCTAAATATAAACAGAAAATTTGGCAAGCCTCAGGAAGAAAAATAGGATTAAAACATATTTTTGCCATTAGGTGGTGCCCGAACCAAATATTGGTATGCTAAATGAAACAATTCTGAGAGAACATTGTCAGCTTACTGAGATCACATGTGCTTGTGTTATTACTACATTCACAGAGCATGGAAGTTAGGGGTTGTCTTTGCATTTCATGATTTATTGAACACAAACTGAAGTTATATACATTTTTTCTCGTATGTGGCACACACCACAGAACCAAGAGATAACTTCCTTTAGATGCATACTCTGGTGAAACAGCACGTTGTCTTTACGATGCAGTAGTTACCCCTTATCCGTGGTTTCACTTTCTGTGGTTTCCTTACCTGCTCTCAATGGTGGTCCAAAAGTACCACATGGAAAACTCCAAAGATAATTCATAACTTCTCAATGGCACGCCATTCGGAGCTGCGATGAAGTCCCATGAGTGCTGCAGGGACCCGCCCAGGACGTAGACTGCCCCTCGTCCAGCGTCTCCACGCCGCCGACGCTCCTCCGCCATTAGTCGCCATTTTGGTGGTCAGATTGACTGTCAGAGTGTCATGTGCTTGTGTTCAAGTCAACCTTATTTTTACTTTATAATGGCCCCAAAGCTCAAGGGTATTAATGCTGCAATTTTGATAGGCCACAGAGAAGCTGGAAAGTGCTTCCCTTAAGTGCAAACGTGAAATTTCTCGACTTAAGGGAAAAAAATCGTCGCGGAAGGTTGCTGAGACCTACAGTAAGAACGAATCTTCTATTCGTGAAGGAAAACAAAACTGTGCTAGTTTTGCTGTCACACCTCAAACTGCAAAAGTTAGGGCCACAGTGTGTACGTAAGTGCTTTCTAAGTGCTTTCTTAGAATGGAAAAGTCGTTACACTTGGAAAACATCGTCATGGCTTGATGATTCCAACGCATTGTCAGGTCAGTAGTAGTCCGCTGCTACGTCACAACCTACACAACTCACCTCACTTCATTGCGTCTTGTCGGCCTAGTGTCGTCACAAGAAGGGTGAGTACAGTAGAATGAGAAGAGTGCAAGTGAGCACATTCACGTACACCATATTCCAAGGAGCTGGGTGACTGTTTTGAGACACTGATTAGTACGAACGTGTTTGGGAAAGCTCCTAGATTTTCATGTGCTTTCCCTCTTGGGTGACAGGCTGATCATTTTAATAATAACCTGGGAATTATGACAGTGTATCAGGAATGGGCAAAACGGGAGTCAGGAAATCCAGGTTCAAGTCTGAGCCCTTGCCTTAGTCAGTGCTTGGGCAAGGGATCACACTTCTCTGGCATTCAGGGTCCTCGTGTGAAGCTAGAGGTTCTCAAATTGTGCTCTGCAGGGGTGTCGAGGTGGCCAGAGGGCTCTCAGTGGTAAGTAGGGAGGCGGAACTGAGTGGTGGGAAGCTTCAGTAAGAGCAGTTCTGCTTATATCTGTTTTAAATATAGAACTTCATAAAAATTATTTTTTAATTATGCAGAAAATGTATTAATATATTCTTGTAAGAAATCAGAACACTGCAGGTATGATTAAATCCCCTTTGACCCCATCCTCCCCAGGCCTGTGTATGTTGGGACTTCCTTTTTTAAACAAATTATTTTATTGATTATGCTATGACAAGTTGTCCTGAATTTTTCCCTTTGCCCCCCCTCCACCTAGCATCCCCCACTCCCTCAAACAATCCCCCCATCACTGTTCATGGGTCATGGGTATAAGTTCTTTTGCTACTCCATTGCTTATACTGTACTTTACATCCTCATGGCTATTCTGTGAGTACCTATTTGTACTTCTTAATCCCCTCACCTCTTCGTCCATTCCCACACACCCTCTCCCATCTGGCAATCATCAAAATGCTCTCTGTATCCATGATTTTGTCTCTGTTCTTCTTGTTTGCCTAGTTTGTATTTCAGGTTCAGTTGTTGATAGCTTCATATTTTTTGCCATTTTATTGTTCATAGTTTTGATCTTTTTCTTAAATAAGTCCCTTTAACATTTCATATAATAATGGTTTGGTGATGATGAACTCCTAGAGTTTTTTCTTGTCTGGGAAGCTCTTTATCTGACTTTCAATTCTAAATGATAGCTTTGCTGAATAGAGCAGTCTTGGTTGTAGGTTCCTGCTTTTCATGACTTTGAATATTTCTTGCCAGTCCCTTCTGGCCTGCAAATTTTGTTTTGAGAAATCAGCTGACAGTCTTATGGGGACACCCCTGTAAGTAACTAACTGCTTTTCTCCAGTTACTTTTAAGATTCTCTCTCTATCTTTAAACTTTGACATTTTAATTATGATGTGTCTGGGAGTGGGCCTCATTGCCTCTTTCTTGTTTGGAACTGTCTGTGCTTCCTGGACTTGCATGTCTAGTTCTTTCAACAAATTGGGGAAATTTTCTTTCATTATTTTTTCAAATAGATTTCCATTTTCTTGCTCTTTCTCTTCTCCTTCTATGATATCAAATGTTGGAACACTTGAAGTTGTCCCTATGATACAAATGATACAAATGTTGGAACACTTGAAGTTGTCCCAGAGGCTGCTTATACTATTCTCTTTTTTAAAAAAGGTTTTATTTATTTAGTTTTAGAGAGAGGGTAAGGGAGAGAGAAAGGGAGGGAGAGAAACATCAGTGTGTGGTTGCCTCTCACACATCCTCCACTGGGGACCTGGCCTGCAGCCCAGGCATGTGCCCTGGCTGGGAATTGAACCAGCGACTCTTTGGTTCGCAAGCCCATGCTCAATCCACTGAGCTACGCCAGCCAGGCCACTATCCTCTTTTTTTGGATTCTTTCTTTTTTCTTATTGTTCTAATTGGTTGGGGTTTTTTTTTGTTTGTTTGTTTCCTTATATTCCATATTATTGATTTGATTCTCAGCTTTGTCCACTCTACTGTTGTTTCCCTGTGAATTGTCCTTTATTTCAATTAATGTATCCTTCGTTTCTGACTGGATCTTTTTTATGCTGTTGAGGTCCTCACTAAGTTCCTTGGGCATCCTTATAACCAGTGTTTTGAACATTGCATCTTATAGATTGCTTATCTCCATTTCATTTAACTCTTTTTCTGGAATTTTTATCTGCACTTACACTTAGGCCATTTTTTTGTCTCCTCATTTTGGCAGCCTCCCTGTGTTTGTTTTTATGTATTAGATAGAGCTGCTTTGATCTGTGTCTTGGTAGTGTGGCCTAAGGTAGTAGGTATCCTGTGGAGTCCAGTGGCACAGCCACCCCTGTCTGGATACTTGAGGTGCACCCTTTTGTGGGCTGAGTACACCTTCCTCTTGTAGTTGAGCCTTGCTTGCTGTTGGCAGATCAATGGGAGAGATTTACCCAGGCCAGTCAGCTGCAAGGATTGGCTATGACCACTGCTGGTAAGTCTCCACCCTCCATGGAAGATCAGCTGAGTAGGAGCACGGTTGTGGTGCTCCAGTGAGGTCTGTGCTGGCCCTGGGATTTCCTTGGATGGTGCAGCCCAAGGTCAGCACCACCTGTGTTTTGCCCAGTGCCACCCTGCCTAAGCTATAAATCTGCGATGGCTGCTACTTGTGCAGGGTTTGGAGATTCCCAAGTGAAACCAAGCTGTGAATCTTAAGCTGGCAGCTGCTAGGGCTGGGCCTTAGGGCTCAATGAGGCAGCTATTGCTTGTTTGATAGGATTTAGGAAGTTGTGAAGCATGAGGGAAGACCAGCCATTCATATGGAAAAGCAGCTTGGGTGGGCCCATAAATTGGGTGGGGCGGAGTCTCTGGGGATCTCCAGTGCAGGTCAAACAGTGTTTGCCAGTTTGATGGATCTCAGATAATGGCACCAGCTTGCTGGCTCAGCCTGGAGGGATTTGGTTTCTTGGATTCTGTAGTTGTTAGACTTCCATTCAACTCAATTTCTGACAGTTCTGATTGATGGTTGTTCTATATTTTGGTTGTAATTTTTAAATGATTTTATTTATTTATTTTAGAAAGAGGGGAAGGGAGAGAGAAAGAGTGGGAGACAATGTTTGAGAGAAACCCATGCCCCCAACTGGGAACCTAGCTCACAACCCAGGCATGTGTCCTGATCAGGAATCAAACCAGTGACCATTTGGTTGGTAGGCCACCAGTTCAATTCAATCCCCTGAGCCACACCAGCCAGGGCTAGTTGCAGTTTTGATGTGGTTGTGCCAAGAGGCAAGCCATGTCTGCCTACACCACCATCTTGACCGGAAATCTGAGACTTCCTTTAAGATTTCCATTTGAGGATTTCCAGCCAAGATGGAGACATAGGGAGACACACTGTGCCTCCTTGCACAACCAAAAGAAGGACAACAACAAATTTTAAAATAAAAAAACAAACAGAACTCACAGAAAATCGAACTGTATGGAAGTCTGACAACCAAGGAGTTAAAGAAGAAACATTCATCCAGACCAGTAGGAGGGGCAGAGATGGTCAGCGGCTGGAGGACTGCGGTGGGCAAGGTGGTGGCTGGCAGACTGGGTAGTCCCACATTCGAGTGCAGATAAACCAGGAGGAATGAGACAGACTACACAACCCAGGGTTCCAGCGCAAGGAAGTAAAACCTCAAACCTCTGATTGAAAATACCTGTGGGGGTTGAGGCAGCAGTGACAGAAACTCCCAGCCTCACAGGAGAGTTCGCTGGAGAGACACACAGGGTTCTAGAGTGTACGTAAACCCACACACCCCGGAGACAGCACCAGCAGGGACCAATTTGATTGTGAATAGCTGGGGAAGTGACTGAAAAATCTGCAGAGAGTGGAGCAAGCGGCACTGTTCCCTCTCAGACCCCCCACATATAGCATCACAATGCAGCAACATGGGTTGCCCCGCCCCAGTGAACTCCTAAGACTCCATTCCTTACTACATAACAGGCATGCTCAGACCAAAAAAAATAGCCCAAATGAAAGAACAGTTCAAAGCTCCAGAGAAAAATGCAACTAAGTGATGAAGAGACAGCCAACCCATCAGATGCACAGTTCAAAACACTGGTTATCTGGATGCTCCAGGAACTCACCAGGTGCTTCAACTGCATAAAAAGACTTAGGCAGCAATGAAGGTTTCATTATGTGAAATAAAGCAAATCTACAGGGAACCAACAGTGACAGGAAGGAAACCAGGACTCAGGTCAATGGTTTAGAGCAGAAGGAAGAAATAAACGTTCAACCAGAACAGAATGAAGAAACAAGAACTCAAACAAAATGAGGAGAGGCTTAGGAACATCCAGGACATCTTAAAACTTTCCAACATCCGAATTATAGGGGTGCCAGAAGAAGAAGAGGAAGATCAAGAAATTGAAAACTTATTTGAACAAATAATGAAGGAGAACTTCCTCAATCTGGCAAAGGAAATAGACTTTCAGGAAGTCCTGGAAGCTCAGAGAGTCCCAAAGAAGTTGGACCTAAGGAGGAACACACCAAGGCACATCATAGTTACATTATCCAAGATGAAAGAAAAGGAGAGAATCTTAAAAATCTTAAAAGCTGCAGGAGGAAAGGAGATAGTTCCCTACAAAAGAGTTCCCGTTAGACCATCAGCTGATTTCTCAAAAGAAACCTTGTAGGCAAGAAGGGGCTGGGAAGAAGTATTTGAAGTCACGAAAGGCAAGAACCTACATTCAAGATTACTCTATTCAGCAAAGCTGTCATTTAGAATAAAAGGACAGAGAGAGTGCTTCCCAGATAAGGTCAAGTTAAAGGAGTTCATCATCACCCAACCCTTATTACATGAAATGTTCAAGGAACTTATCTAAGAAAAAGAAGATTAAAAATATGACTTATCTAAGAAAAAGAAGATTAAAAATATGAACGGTAAAATGACAACAAACTCACAGCTATTAACAACTGAACCTAAAAAAATACAAAACAAAAAACTAAGCAAGCAACTAGAACAGGAGCAGAACCACAGAAATGGAGATCACATGGAGGGTTATCAGTGGGTGAGTGGGAGGGGGGAGAGGGGGAAAAGTTACAGAGAGTAAGTAGCATAAACAGTAGGTAGAAAATAGACAGGGGGAGGTTAAGAATAGTATAAGAAACGTAGAAGCCAGAAACTTATATGTAAGACCCGTGGACTTGAACTAAAGGGAGGGAATGCGGATGGGAGGAGGTGTGCAGATTGCAGGGGAATAAAGAGGGGGAAATGGGACAATTGTAATAGCATAATCAATAAAATACATTTAAAAAAAAGATTTCCATTTGAACAAAGGAATCATACTGTAAACAAGTTGGGGACCACTGGTCTGGTTAATCTTTAAGGACCCCAGAAGTACAAAAAGAGAGATTTTAAAGAAAAGGGAAAGCCATGGCTGGAGAATGTTCTATAAGGTCTACCAGAACTCCATGCTGTGGTTTGCTGAAATGAGTATTGCTCTGGATGTGGTGATTTGGGGGCAATGTCACAGCTATGTGAGTGCAGTGTACCCAGGAGAGGGATGGTGGGTGGAAGGACACAGATTTCTGAGTTATAACTGGAAGGCTTGTGCACATGTCCCAAACCAGCCCTCATACCCTTGGGGAGGGACGATGAAATGGGATTGCCTCTTCTTTTTTGTCTGACTTTAGAAATACAGCAACTGCAACTAACATTTGCAGTGTACTGGCAAGGCGCTGGGTGCTGTGCTGTGGGCCTGGGAGGCTCCTTAAAATCTCCCAGCATCTTCCTGGGAGGTGGTGGAACTGCTAGCTTACTTGTTTTAGAAGTGAGGAAACTGAGGCACAAAGAGATTAAGGAATTACCTAACAGCCTATAGCTGGTAAGTGGGAAGTAGGGTTGGAGCGCAGGACTTACTCCAGGGCCTGGTGCATCCCTGTGCTTTGGACTCCTCCCAGGCATTGCTTGCTGCCATTTGAGCTCCAGGCCACATGTATGGGTGGTGGGTGTGGGGAGAAGGAAGCTGACTGGACACTGTGGTTTGTTTAAAAATTTTCCCCTGACTTTCCCTCTCTTCCAGACCCCAGGGCCACTGGCAGAATGCTCAGTTGGTTCCCTGGAATCCCCCTGGGCTCAGGTTAGCAATGGCCCTTTTGCAAGCAGCCAGTGCAGATGCCAGGTGGGCTGAGAGAAGGGCAGAGGAGAGACAGTTTGTGTTCCTTACTGGAAGGAGACAGGGAGATTAGCAAGCAGCTGCATTGTCTTCTAGCCCATCACACGCTGACATCTACATAGGTGGGGGGTAGGGGGAGGCTGCCCATGAGGGCTGGTGGCAGTGAGCTGCCAGGACACCCTGTGCCTCCAGAACCCAGGCCTGTGTGAAGGTAAATGCAAATCAGCTCCCCAAGTGCACTTCCTGCAGAGGTAGGAATGTCAGTCTGAGCACCTGGTTCCCATGCCAGTCAGCTAGAATGCTGATTTTATTTTTGCATCTTATGAGCTGGAGAGAGAGAATCCATTTTCTGGGTATAATATGACCCTCTGGAGAAAGTCTTGTCCAAATACATTTTGCTCACAAATTCTATCCTGGAAGAGGGGCGGTACTGAAATGAAATAGAGATGATTAAAGTCTGATTTATAGGCAAGGTGAATTGGTAGGTTTATGCCAAATCATTGCACCCAGGAAGGTGAAAGGGAATGAAAGAGGTCTTTCTGGGAGCTGGAAATCTTTGTTAAAAGAAATATTCAGGGTGCACATACCCTTATCCCAGCCAGGCTATATACTTCAGTCTGTTCATCACATTTGCATCCCTTCTCTCTCTCACCAGGCTATACATCCCTGAAGGCAGGAACTGGGTTCATTGCATCTTGCTATTTCTCCACATGGGGATGTTTTTGCAATTTTATTCATAAGAAAGGGATTCTACACTGAAAAGGCTTTTAAATCTCAACTGACTGAGCCACCCCTTTCTTTCCCCTCTCAACCCATTCCTTAGCGATATCAAGACCTGCTAACAATGACCCCTCTATTTCCCCACCTCCTAAAAGCAATGTCCAGAATTATACTTCTTTCCAGTTATAAGTAATATATGAATATTAACAATAAGCTTTGATTGAGTACTTACTATGGGTCAGGTATTTTTCTAAGCACTTTCTAAGTGTTACTCCATTTAATCTCACAACTACCCTTGTGAGATAGGCACTGTTATTTTACCATCTTACAGATGGACTCACTGAAGCTTGACAAGGTGCTTATGTAACTGCTCAAGATCACAGAGCGCATCAGTGGAAATAGCTACTGTTTACTGGGTGTTCACCGTGGGCCAGGTGCTGTGACAATCACATTAAACCAACAATCTAATTTCATCGTGCCCTTAACCCTTGAGAAGGCCTCCAGGGCTTAGAATTTCAAGCACTTTGTTCTTTGAAGACTAAAATCCATGTGAGGGCAAGGTCTTGTTCACCTCTCTGTCCAGAAAGATGAGGATGGTGCTTGGGACAGAGCAGTACATTAAGAAATGTTTGTTGTGAATGAAAGCACAGCAGAGGTGCCTTGGGAGCTGCTTGCCTGGCCCCGCTTTCCTACCAGGTGAGTCCTGCTGATGCTCAGACTGCCCTCGGAACAGGCTTTCTGGCCATCATTCTGACTACCGGCAAGTGAGGCTGTCACCAGGACCCCACCCAGCATCACCGGAATTTGAGGAGTGCAGGGTTTCTCCAGGGTCGTGCCAGCGATGTGGGGCAGAGCCAGGTTTCCTGGTGCCAGTTTGTTCCTGGGCCAGCCTGGCTCCTTTTTCTGACTCAGCCAGCAGCCTCTTATGGATGGGGATCTGGTTGTTTAGGATAATGTCTTTATTTGATTTTTGGCTTGTTTATTTTCTATCTTAAAAACAAACATTGGGGGAGAGTTATTGTTTAATGGGTGCAGAGCCTGTTGGGGAAGCGAAGTTCTGGAGATGGGTAGTGGTGGTGGTTGCACAACAGTCGAAATACCGTGAATGCTGCTGAACTCTCCACCTACGTATGGTGAAAATGGTAACTTTTATGTTACGTATATTTACCGCAATTACTAAAAAAACACAAATATGGGTCTATCTAACATAACAAGTCTGGGGTTGGTAGTTACAGGGGTTGGTTTAGCTCCTTGATGTCACCAAATTTCCCAAGTCCTTCTGTCTTTACAGTCTTAGCATGATGGTGTTCATCCTGGTTACAAGGTATCCTCTGAGTCTTTAATTTTGTCTGCTCAAGGGAGAAAGAGGAGGGAAAAGGTGATGCTAGCCACGACTGTGTCTTTTACCTGGAAACCCCCAGCAGAATTTTCTTATATCTCAATGGCCAGAACTGGGTCTTGTGGCCCTGCTGGGCAGCAGTGATGGCTGGAAAAAGTGATTACTTAGCTTCCCAACCTTGAACTGAGGAGAGGCATTAGGGGAGAATGAAGTGAGTACGGATTGGACAGCCAGTCAGGTCTGTCCAGAGTCTTGCTGGAGGTCATAGGGTCACATAGCAGGGCTGGCCAGGCCCACAGCTCCGTCTCCTGGTTCCCAGTTCTAAGCTCTTTTGCCAGGATATTTGACATATTTTGTAGTGGCTAGATTCCGAGTGAAAAAAGACCATCCTGGAGAATATCTTTCCAAGAGAAAAACTCTCCATTGCACATACCGAAATTAAGCACAATGCTAAAAGGTCAGGTCAGGAAAGCACTGGGCATGGTGGGGACCAGAACATCTGAGCTCTGCCCCAGGCCGGCCGGCAGTTTTGGGAAAGGTCCCCAGGTCCCAGTGCTCATGAAATGTGATTATCATTTTTTCTTGGTTAGTGTTTTTCATTTAATCACCAATAATGTGTTTTGATATCTCTTAGTGAAAGACCCAGTAGGAGACAAATGGTTATTAACTAACCATGTGCTATCAAGTGTGGGCTTATAACACAATATGATATGTTTTAAATGTTGGATTAAGTAAGATGACAGTAACTTCCCACCATCCTCTAGGCCAGGAGAAGAATATAATAAGGGTTTCAGGGGACACTTACAATAAGGAATGTAAACAGACATCCCTATAATAACTACTTTGGCATTGCAAGGAAGCCCAGACATGCACACCTGTCTTTTCGAAATAGCAGAGAATGGACCCCACTCTCGCTGATCCTACCACTTGCTCTTTCCATGGGAGGCACCAGAAGGGAATGGGCAGGCCCTGCCCACTGAGCCTTCTCTGAGGAGCCTTCCTGGGTGATTCCAGGTCAGATTGATCCTTCTCCTTTATTCTCCCCCCCCAGGGTGCCATATATACAAAATATTTTAGCATGTATTGGTATAGAAGTTAACTTTTCAGCTCTGTCTTGTAAGCTGTGCCAGGGGTGGGACCTATGAGATGGGGCGCTCATGGCTTTACCAGGTTGAAGTTTTATTTCTTGATGCTTGGGACACTAGGAGAGTGGTTCCAGGATAAGAGATGAAGAAAATAAGAGCAAGAGGATCCAACCCCTAAAAAGGGCATGACACAGTTCAGTGTCCTTGCAGAGTCCCCCACAGTCAGATTGCAGGAATAGTCCCTGAGCTCAGCAAGACACTGACTCTGGGAATCCTATAAAGGGAAAGGGCAACTCTGCAAAAATGCAAATGGAATTACTTTAAGGAGGGGCAGTTCTTCATTGGTAGGGGAAAATTTTGCAGCCCTGGTAAATGTTGGGACAGGATACCCAAGTCAGCTGAGAAAGCCCAAAATATTATGGCAAAGGAAAATTACATTTTTATTAGTTCGCAGTTGGAATATAAAAATAAAAACAAATGGAATCACTTTACAGAAAGCACATTCATTACTTAAAAGTAGCACCTTAATGGTTCAGCACTTTTGGTCATATCTGCTTGTCAGGTTCACTCATGCTGACCCTGTAAGAATGATTCTTGATCATTTCTTTGTATCTGTCTGCTTTTCTTGTATGGATATTCAGGAATAACTGGCAGTTCTGATAATTTTATAACCTTAGCCATAACTACACTTGTTCTTCCTCTTGAATCATAACATCTTTTTACCTTCCAGACGCTTGTGATGTCTCTGTGTCACTCTTCCATGTCTCACAGACATGGGGTGGGGATTGCTGCAGATGCTGAAGCTGAATTTCAACTTTTTTTTTTTTTAATTTTAGCACTTTCTGAATTCAGGCATCATAAGACTAAACCTGCTTAGAAGTGCAGGTGGCCCTGAGTTGTCAACACCACTTCAAGTAAATCTTCATGGATATAAGAACAAACATCTTTCCACGAGCTCCTCAAGTGGGTTCCTATCTCCCTGTCTCTGTTTAATTATCTCTTGTGTTCCCGTCCATCACAAATATACTGTGGCACTGGCATAGGAACATTGCGTTCTTACTGGTTATCATAAAACTGAGGCACTTGCAGCCTCAATTGAGAAGTTGTCAGTATAAATGACACATAAATTCACATTTTGCATACATAATAGGACCCATTCCATATGGATCAGGTCACAAGAGGGTGAAACATACAAATCTTGGCACAAAAGTGTTAAATAACCATAATAAATTAATAAATACATAAATTAAATATTTAAATAACAGTTGCAATGTGCTAGCTGGGAACTCTATAAATAAATTATCTGATTGTTTCAGGGAGAAGTTAGCATTTAAATATAAAAAAATACAACAAAGACATTATTATGACCCTTAAAAAAAAGCAAATTTGGCAGAAAATATCTCTTTGGGTCTGTTGCATTGTATCTTTTAAAAATTTTGCATATCTTCCTCTTTTCCTCCAAAGTTTCATCCTGGGAGTAGAATCTGAAAAAGAATGCCCCAAGTCTATGAGGATTAGAAAGGTAGAAGCAGGCCTTTCATATTTCACATGACACATTATCTGGGCAGTTGGGCTGTGGGGATTCCATGTCAGAAGGGTCCAACCTTTCCTTATGTGGCCTGGGGTTTGGCTGGTGCCTTGCTCACTAGAGACTCTCTTGAAAGTTTTCTTAAAAGAATGTCTGATCATGTCATTTCCTTGCTGAAAGCCCTTTAGTGGCCCCCCATGTCTCCCCTTGGATCAGGTTCTAATTTCTTGCAGTCCTCCTTGCTCTGACTCTTGGCTGTCTCTCTTTCTTCTTTGCATTTCCCTCTAGAAGGGCAGGACCTATGGCTTTCTCTTTACTGCAGTATCCCTTAGCCCAGCATAGTGCCTGGAACAATATGATCATCAAATAATATCTGTTAATGAACGAATGTATGTTTCTGACTCTAGCACCTGTGCCAGGCATCCCCTCTTCCCTCTCCTGCACCACTGCCCACCCCCACCATTTCCCTGAACCTGGGGACAATCAGTGTGCAGGTCTGGGCTGGGCCTCCTCACCTAACTGCAGGATACTGATGCCCATTCGCTCCAGGGTGAGTTATAGTAGCGGTCTCGGGCTTGCACACGGATCACGGCATCCTTGTGGCATGTGATGTGGGCTGAGGTCTTGTCTACGAAGGGTCTATCTTTCTGCAAAGGAGCAAGAAATCTTTGGTAACACAGTCACAAGGTGGGCTGGGCACATTTCTGCAAAACACCATCTCCCAAAACAAGCACACTGAGGTTGCAGCACTGCAGGGGAGTGTGTAGTACTTGCGCCATCTACTGACAGAAACTCTAAACGCAGATACAGCTTTTCTATCTACAAGTACTTTGCAGGCCGTGAGGGTGAAATTGGTCCAGCTTTCACCTTGTATGTAGGACCCTTGTGCCCTTACTCTTTTACAAGATTGATGGTGGAACTGGGGCACATTTGATCTAGTTGTCCTGTGGATATACCACATTCAGACAAACTTGTGTTCAAATCCAGGTGTTGCTACTTACTAGCTGTGTGACCACAAGAAAATATCTTAGGCTCTCTGTGTCTCAGATTCCTCACTTGTAAAAGAGGGATAGTAATAATGCCTATGTTCCAGAGTTTTAAGAGTTCAAAGTAATAATCATGTTAAAACTCATAGTAAAAATCTCTAATCGTATAGAAAGCACTTGGTAAATATTACCTATTAATGATACAGATTTTAAGTAGAGAAGATACATATCAAGATTTTAAATAATATTTAAGTGAAATTAACTACAGAATAATCTTTGCTTCTACAAAAAAAATTCTCAGGGAGTGGCCGAATCACTGAGTTTCTACCAGATGCTAAATGCTATGCTAAATAAGGACTTTATCCAGTGATTTTAAAACTGGGGTCCGAGGAGGCTAAAACTCAATAAAAGTGCCCCTGGGGTCTTGGGATTATTGATGCCAAGGCAAGAAAACTGTAAAGTCATCATCCTAGCCTATATAAATACCAACATTCTGTTTAATAGAATAACTTCACAATATGGAGAACAGCCAAGAGTTATATACATTTTGGGCAAGACATAGCCTAAATCTTCTATCATCCATTATATTCACTCAGTCAAAATAATAATTTTCCATTCCTAGAGTCCAGCTCTTCTATGTCAGGGCCAATTCTGAGTACAAGAATCAATGTTATCAGCCAACCATACAGGAGGTGTATGGCCTTTGTGTCCGGCAGTCTGAGTTTGTGTCCTGGTTCTGTCACATCCTAGCTGTGTGACCTTGGGCAAGTCACTTAACCTCTCTGAGCTTTTGTGGTATCATTAGTGAAGTTGTAATAATAATACTGGGTGTCTTTGTAGAGTTCTGTGAGGACTAGTTGAGTTAAAGATGTAAAACCCTTAGGCATAGAGGAAGTACTAAATAAACACTAGCTGTTATCACCATTCGTCTCCTCCCTGACTGGGTCTGCACAAACCTGACCATGGAATACATGGCACCTGAACCACATCTTACCTTTTCTCTCTTGTTCTTGCCCTGAACCTGAAGAGAGAATGTCAGGGAGAAGTAGGAATGTGGGGTGCTCCAGGTGTCGGGGTACTCCCAGCTGACCTCCACCTGTCGGGAATTCTTTAATGGCTTCACCTGCAGATTCTTGGGAGGGTCTGGTTTGACTGTGGGAGAAAATAAACACCCATTATATTTCCAGCAGGGCTTTGGAGCAAGGTAGTTTGGGCCTGCTTGCACCTTTGGTCAGCTGTGAGTCCATAAGATAGGTATTGAACTTCTCTGAGCACCTGCTGGCAGACAGGAGGCTCCCCTGTGGGCTGGTGCTCATGCCGGTTCCTGTGGAAGGCAGCCGCATCCTTCACCGCTGAACCTGAGAGAGGCTCAGAATCCTCCTCTCTGCACAATCAGGTGGACCCTGGCTGTGGAGCCAGGCACCATAGTGCTCAGAAGAAAGTTCTTAGAGACATCAGGACTTTCACATCTGAGCCATTGGGGAAGGACCGTCCTACCCTCTCTGTTCAGTCCTCCTCTTTGCACCAGACTTGGAACCAGGCTGAGCCTCTTGCTGCGGATTAGGTGAGAGATTTCCCAGTTAGTCTCTTCCTCCAAACCACCAAGGGCAATCTATCCACAAACACTGGAGTACATTCTGTGGTTCTCTCACTCTTTATTTCAATGGATAACTGGTAAAGGAAATGAAAAGTATCCATCTACCAATTTAAAAATAATAATAATGTCCATTTTGGAGGGGGTTTTATTCTCTTTTCAAATGCTAGAGAAAGATGGGCTTGGAATCATTGCGGTTGGTAGGGAAGCACTGGTTCTGCATAGGAATATCATGCTGAAGAGGCTGCTTTGGATTCATCACGGAAGCTGTCTGGGCAGTAGAACAGTTGTTTAGCCAAGAGCTTGCTTTGTCTCTAGGGGCAGATCTGGGTCTGAGTTGCTAGCGGTGAGATCTGGGACAAGTTGCTTAACTTTTTTTGAGACTTAGTTTCCTTTTCCTTGAAATGCAGATAACAGTATCTACACTGTACTTTGGGAGAGGGTTGATGAATAAAACAGGTAATGCATGTAAACCCCTTACCCCAGGGCATGGGGCATTGTGAACATGTGGCAAATGCCATCTCTCTTTATGAAGCACATAGACTCAAGCAAACTCACTGATGTCCCTGATGAAGAAGCTGCTGGTGTAGTTTTCATACTTGAGCTTGTGAACAGCGTCCACCACGACCTCGATGGGCAGCCTCTCCTCGGCAGCTGGGCAGGCACTGTCCTCCTGGCACTCTACCGTGTACTTCCTATATTCCCTGTGGTCCACTCTGACCTTCTCTGCTGAGAATGTTGCCGCTCCACAGGTCACTCCTCGGGGGTCAGAGGAACTGAAATCACAGACAGACCTATCCTCTGTCACGTGTTGTGGGCGAGTTTCTAGCAGTTGTTAATGGTCTGAGGTCACAGTTTCTCTAACTAGTTTGATTTCTTCCCAAGCAGTAAGAAACTGCCCTCCCGCACCCCAAGAACAAGTGTTTCAGAGGCAGTGCAAACGTCTAGAAACAACCCTGCGCTCAGATGCTACTGGCCAAAAGGAATCTGGAAAAATTTTAGATCCAGAGCCTCTGGTTACATCTCCATATTAAAATTTTTTAGTTCATTTTTCCCATTTTAATTACAAAATCATACATGCTTAAAAATTAAAAATTTAATTTTAATAAAAAATTAAAAAGAGATGTATATAAAGGAAATGTGTGTGCCACTTTTAACCCCAATCCCTCTTTTTACCCTACTCTCACTCCCCAGATATAAATATTACTCATATATGCAAAATACATTTATATTTACATACAATATATGTTTATGTGCAAATATATACTACATATTATAATATATACATACAGTATTTATATGTTTTATATATGTATATATTTATATATAGTATAAATGTAAGTGATATTTATATTTGGGGAGTGGGATTAGGGTTAAAATGGGGATTGAATATAAATATTATTTATATCTTCTATTCCAACAACTTTTTCTGTGAATATTCAAAGCAATCATATGTCCATTGTTTTTACGCATATATACATATTTTGTCTAAACACGTAGATTTTATTTTTATGAAATGAATAAAATTTTATATATGTATATATACAACACACACACATATATATGTTTTTGTAACCATCTTTTCTGCATCTGAATGTATTATGGGGAGTGCTCCATGACAGACCATATACACTGGGTTATCTTGAAGACAGCACATTAAGCCGCAGAGTGTAATGTACCACACTGTATTTGACCTTTCCCCTGCTGATTGCCAGAAACATCACAGTGAATGTTTGCCTCTATGTCTTTGTGTACTTGTATAATAAACATTTCTTTAGTAAGTTCATTCTAGAGATAGAGAGGTGAGGACCCAGAGGTTCCTCAGGTGAATAGAGGCCATGCCAGTGTGATCACCCAGGTTGACTCTATCTCCTACATGGTTTGGGGACTTGGATGATGAGGGAGGTCACATGTTAGAGGAGCTAACAAAGGTTCTGTAGCACAGGAATTGATTTCTCAGGGACAGTCCAAGTTTTCTGGGCAAACAGTGAACTTGAGGTGAGTGGTGTTAGCAGAAGAAAAAGTTGTTGAAGCAGCCCTGGGAAAATTCCTAGAGGCCTCAGGGCTTTCGGTGCATCTGTGCCCTAGACCTCTTGTTTCTATTTTTGATTTGAGGTTCAATTTTGGCAAAAGTCATTTGTAGCTTTGATTTATCCTATCATCCCTCCCTGCGGTGCTATGAGCCCTAATGAAGCATCGCCAGGCAGTTTGGATGAGTGGGTTCAAACGCAGCTGAGGATGTGTCCAGGCCCTGATAATATCCTGTTCTAATGCGCACATTTGTTCAGGCAGTCAGCTTAAATCTCCATGTCCTTTCCCCACCTTAGGCAAGGGGATGGGCATTGAAAAAATATGGGTTTGACTTTGTTTTGTCCCTTAGCATTAACTGAAAGGCCATTGCTAGGTCACCTTTATTTTCCTAATGAAATAGTAGTTCTAGCAAAACACCAAGAAACCAGAGTGGTTTCACTTACCCCCTGGTGCTTTTCACACTGAATTTCAAATCAGTACTGATTGCCGTCAGCCACCAGCAGGTGAAATGTCCAGAATAATTCTTTGCTTCACATTTTAGAAAGGTCTTATTTTTGGGTTCTGGAATCAAAAACAACAATTCAACATTTGGAGGTTTTTAAAAGAAAGATTTTGATTGTGGTTAATCACAGGCCACCAAATGCTGCAAAAGTGAAGATCTTCCACTTAATTCCATGGAAAAGGGTGCTGTTCCCTGGCAGGCAATTCAGTGAGGACAGGGAGTGTCTCAATAGGTAGCTGACTCTGCAGAGCATACCAAAGGGGGCATTAATTTTTTTCAAGGCTATCAACCCAGCGCTGAATTATGCACTATATACATTGGTTAACTTTCATTACTCTCTCAATAATATCACCGTTACTTAGAGGGAAACTCAGTAAAAGCATCCAGACTCACCATGAAACTCTCTCAACATGAGATTTTCATGGTTGATAACCCAAGGTGTCTAGCAAGGGAAAACCAAAGCAAAGGAAGATGTAGGTTCTGAGTGGTTTCAGTAAGGAATTTGATTACTTCATTAACTGCACTGGTCATGTCTTACCTTTAAGATTTCTAATTTTTGTATTTCTTATGGAGATAAAGAAAAAACTGACACTGTCCAAGGGAATGGAATTACCTTTCTGGTCCTTTAAAATATCAGTGGACCAAATTCCATCTTCGCTTTTGTGAAGCAGAAGGAGAGAACTGCTGAGAACCTCGCCTCCCTTGTGACAGGTGTACTGGCCAGCATCTCCAAACTCTTTGACTTGGATGGTCAAGTTTTTGCCAGAGCCTAAGACATCACTGCTGTGGTCCGAGCTCCAGGTGATGCCGTCTTCTTCAGGGGTATCACAGGTGAGGACCACTGTTTCTCCAGGGGCATCAGGATACCAGTCCAATTCTACAACATGAACTGGGGAGAACAGAGGGTGGAGAGCTCTGTTGTAAGTTCCATACACTCTGAGATTGTGTATTTTGAATTCCCTGGGCATCCACTTTACTGAAGCACAGCCTTGCTTATAGCAGCAAATGCTTGCTGAAATGACCTCATGGTACTGGGCCCCACATGGGCTCGAAGTTATGGAAGAGAGATTCAGAGTTTCATAAATCTCTGACCAGCAAGGCTCTTTTGGCCATTGTCCCACAAAGTGAAAGGTCACTGGTTCAATTCCTCGTCAGGGCATGTGCCTGGGTTTCAGGTTTGGTCCCTGGTCAGGGCTTGTATGAGAGGCAGCCAATCAATGTTTCCCTCTCACATCGATGTTTCTCCCTCTCTTTCTCCCTCCCTTCCTCTCTCTCAAAATAAGAGTTTTATAGATGCCACTGATTTGTTAGATGGCAGGCTGCTGTTAGTAATCAACATTTGATTAGCTGGCATATGAAGAAGGCCTTGGTACACTGGGAAATGCAAACAGCACAAGAGTCTTTGCTGAAGGCCTGGTGGAGATAAGACACTTCCAGCACAATTTCAGTCTCATAAGGAATAAGGCAGGGCACAGAATGTCAGAATGACTGACCAGGAATGAGATCCTATCCCCACTAGCTGGCTGGAGGACTACATCATAGGTTTGACTATGAGGATTAAATGAAAAAAAAGGGGGGGCATATAAAACATTTAGCACAGCGCCTGCCTCAGTAAAGTCAGCGTTAGTTGTTACTGTATTCACAGATCAAAGGGTCAGGCACCTGCACAGAGAAACTGTCTTACCACTTTCTATGGGGATTTTAGGATTTCCTTTCTACTACATGAAACCCATCAATGGAAATTTTTATTCTCTCTGTAGTTTTGTAAAAGCTCTTTCACATTCTTATGAGGCAGTAGGTCTTAGTCTTCCCATTTTATAGAGGCGAGTACTGAGACCAAGAGGCTAAGCAAGGTTACATCACGTTAGAGGCACGAGAGCTATATCTCAGACTGTCTCCTTGGCTTGGCATTGGGTATCTAATGCCAGCATCTAAACTGACACTTGAGGAATGGTTTAGTACATAGTATTTCAAAGAGGGTTTCACATCAAAGCTTCACTCATGCGTCACTTATTAATTAAATAGAATCAATGCGGCAGTTCTCAAACCATGATCATCGAACCACCATAAGCAGCATCACCCAGGAATCTCTTAGAAACGCAGATTCTCAGTTGCTGAACCAAGAACTATGAGGTGGGCCCAGTGATCTGTTTTTTCATGCTCTCCAGATGGTTTTGATGTCTGCCGTGAGGGTCACTGGGATTAAGAACCTGGATTTTGGAGTCACATATGTCTGGGTTTAGAGTCAGCTCCGTCTCTTACACTGGTCTGTGGCTTTGGGCAAGACCTTCAGTTACTGTAAGCTTTGGCATCATTGTCTTTAAAATGAGCAAAATATTAGTACTTGCTTCAGAAGGTTAAGATGGTGGATTATAGAAATTTATCCTATAGGAGCTTAACATGGTGCCCTTAAATGCTCTTTAACTGGTGGCTCGTGTTATTAGTGTCCACATGTAAAGCATTGTGGAATATAAAGTTCTCATTTTACATCAGAGGGATTTACAACTCTTGAATGAATAACAAAGACAGGAGGTAAAAAGCGTTTGGGGCCCAACCCTTTGGACATGGTCAGCTGTGTGGCATGAAACCACACGGCACCTTTGGCTTTCTCTAGCTTTTCTTTGTCCCACTGATGACTGAACAGCATGGCTATTTTCCTGTCATAACTAAGACTCAGAAACCCTGGGGCACCCTTGCTCAAGAGCAGGTGAAAACAGCTTCAACAGGTAGCCTGATGAGGAGCCTTTAGAATGTAGTGCTTGGCTTCATCTCATCTTGTCTCCATAGTCACAAGCCCTCCCATGGCTTCTCACACTGACTTTCAGGAGTTTACCAAATTAGAAGTAACTAAGGGTTAACTCTGCAAGAGGCAAGGTTCCTGAGCTCACTAAAAGTCCCATGGTTGGAAGGGATTTGGTGTAATTATCTGGCTCAGACCTTTGCCTTTACTCAAGGAGGCAACCCTCCTGGGACAGGAGGAAGGCTGGATTATTGTTTTCCTGAAATTATTAAGCATAGAGGAATAGTTCAAATTTTCTTTCTGTACTCTCCTATCAAGCAATTATTTATGATCATCAGCTGAAAAGTCTTCATTTTTAATTTATGCCTATTTTTTCTTCTTCAGTTCTCCGAGGACATAGGAAACAATTGGTTCATGGCCTTGTTGTAAAATCTTCTTCAAACACTTAAGTGCATAGGCTTTGAAGAGAGAATTGAGATCAAGTCCCCATTCTACCCTTACCAGGTATGTGAAATTGGGTAAGTTGCCTAATCTCTGTAGCTTCTATTTTCAACATCTATAAAATGGGGTATACAAACAGTCCCTATTTCATGTGGTGGTTGTGAGAATTAAATGAGATACTATGTACAAATAAATATTAAGTATTATTATTATACAATTAAAGACAGTATTGTCAACATTATTATGTTGGCTTTAATAAGAAACATCTGAGGATCTCTCAGAAACACTTAACAATCAGTTAATACATTAATAATTTACAGAGAATGTATCACTTTGTAATCCCTGGTTTATAGTTGAGGAAACTCAGGCTCAGAGGTGACCCACCTCAAAGTTACATAATATATGGCAGAACCAGCCTTTGAACCCAAGTCAATATGAGTCTAAATGCTGTACTTTCCCCGAAGTGCATGGTCAGAGGTATGTCATCTAGGTGCCAACCAAGGAGGTGGTGTCATGTGGTAGAGTAGGAAATGATAGAGCACAGTCGCTATTGCTGAACTTTTCAAATCCTTCACTTTGGAATTTTAATTGTATGACACAGTTGGTTTTAGTACTACTAGCAAAGCCCCTAAAGCCCCTATCTCTTTTCCCACTATAGTCCACAGAAAGCTCCTTCTCTGCCATCTAATGTGAAAGTCAAGCACCCTCACCAGTGGAAGAAGGACATATGGCCTGTGTTTTCCTAGAGTCATTACTTTGGATAGGAAGCCCCAAAGCATGGTTACCCATTTCGGTCTGATTCCCCTCCACACCCCCAGGAGCTGCCTGAGAGTCCTGGCCTAGATCCAGCCTCTGTAGAGAATGGGGAGTCTAGTTACCATCTTTCTCCAGTTCCCATATGGCCAGGAGAGGAGATGCCAGGAAAACCAGGGACAAACAGGAGAAGACCAACTGCTGCTGATGCATCTGTAGGAGGGAGAGGAAGAGAGGAAGAGAAAGGAAAAAAGAGAGAAGAAAAGAAACTGTCAGTCACTATTCAGTTACCTTTAGAAACCATATTCACATTCTGTGCATGTTGTCTTTCTTCCTTTCTGTTTTCTACTTCCTTCTCTACACCATTAGGTTAATACTAAGTGAATTATAGGAGCCCTTAAGCCAGTCTCTGGGCAAGTACATCTCCAAACAGAACCATAGACTAGATGAGGCTGAAAGAGATCTAAAGCCAGCCTTCTGATATAATCCTCTTATTTTTAAGATGAGAAACCTAAGGATCAGAGAAAGAACTTGTCTGGATCAACATTCAGCAGTTATTTACTTGGTACTTACTATGTAAAGGGCACTGAGCTAGAGCGTTTGGAAGTAAAAAGAGTGTTTACCTGGATCATGCCTTTTAGGAGCAAATGCTTTCATTCAACAAATATTTATTAAGTCAGTGTGTTAAATGCCTACCCTCTGGTTGGAGAGATAAGCTACTTAACTGTAGCACAAGGCAGTGTGTGCGGCGACACCAAGGCTAAAGGACTTGGGCCGGGGTTTAAGGCAATATAGAGGCAAGCTTTCAAAGTCTGGCGATGACCCGGTCACCAATCCTTGTCGGGATTTAGTTTCTCTTCCTTGTTTAGACTGTAATTGCTCCAAACTGAAAGATTACTCCCCCCCACATAATGTAACCCAGTGGTTCTCAAATTTGAGCGTAAGTCAGAATAACTGGGAAGACTTGTTAAAACACTGATTGCTGAGTCCCACCCCCCAGAGACTCTGGTTTTGGGGCCTGAGACTCTGCATTACTAAAACGTTTCCAGGCAAAGCTGATGTTGCCGGTCCGGGGACCACCCTTTGAACTGCTGTTTAACCCATGTTCAGGTTTCCGGGCCCCTGAAAATCAAGATGTTCTGTGGGAGAAGACCATAATGTAGTGACGTGTTCACCATGAAAGAATGAAATGCATAATTTTATAGTAAATCAGGCACTATCTTATATTGAAACTCAGTCTAGATTAGTACTCAGGATTTATGAAAATCTTCAGACTGTGAAAATTATCCTTCCACACCCTGTGAATTAGATAGAGATGATTATTATTTAATTTCAGGCTGAAACCCCTCCATCCGTCTTGGAGATCACCCATGGTCTACAGCAACATAGTTTCAGAAACCACTGTCTAAATCATACGAAGAACAAAACGCAAAATTTTCAGCCAAATACCTTAAAAATGAGCATCTCTTGTTTGATGTGACTGAATATTGACAAGTCACGGCTGTTCAGGACTGCTGCTGGTCCTAGGGAAACCTTGCCATGCACTCTATTCCCATAGGTCTCGGAGGCTGAGACAGGGCTAGAAGGCAGGCCTTCCCATGCACTGTCAGCGCTTTTGTCACTGCAGCAGGGAGCTTTCAGGGGCATGTCTGCCTGTTTAGTCCAAGCTGCGACTGTAGCAAAGCACGAGTTGCCACAGAACATCAGTTAGTACATTCATGGGCTTGGAGTCAAGCAGCTATGGGCTTCAGTTCTGGTCCCACCACTCACTAATTGTGTGATGCTGGTCAAATTACTCTCTGCATCTCAGTCTCCTCATCTATAAAATGGACACAATACCCATCTCGAAGGGAAACTGCAGTGAGATGATACATTATAGAAGATAACTGATAAGAGGTTAGGGGAAGGAAGAGAAAAGGAAGTTGGCATCTCTTTGTTTCATGCATAATACAGAGACAAAAAGTTGTGCCTGGCTATAGGGAAATGTCATAGATGTATTGCAATCACACAGGCCTGTAAAACCCAGATTTCAGCACTCTGGGGAGGGAAGCAACAGAGATTCCTGGCATCTCCTTGAATACTCTCTTGAAGCTGGGGTTTTCCTTTCTATTATGTGCCCAGCACTTCCTCCCTGTACCTCAGATGCATTTGAGAATTTCAGGTGAATGGCACTTTAGAATGGAGGGAGATCTGATGCCTGTTCTAAGAAACAACTTTCATTTTGGTTACCTACATTTTAAGCCACAGATCACTGGCAGGGGGTAGAACCCAGGGGAAACCAAAAGGGGGCCAACATGTAGTTACCCCATGGTTCCCTAGACCAGCTGATAGCAGGGGCTGCCTCCCACAGCATACTGAGTTTGAGAGACTGGAGGGTTAATTTTCTTTTCATGTTGTTTCATAGGTTTTTTAAACTCTTGAAACCTTGTATGAAGGTTGCAGGGAATCTAGGGCCTTTGATATGTTAAGGCTCCCTGGTGCCGGTGCCAAACGTGGGCATGACAGTAACACTTGGGCATCACTTTCTCAAATTTTACTTTATTACTTTTTAATTAGAAGAGAGAATTATTATTTAAAAATAAAAAGACATAGTCGTACAAGACATAGCACTTGCAAAGGGCCCTGGTTCTAGGGCCAGGCAGGCCTGCGGTAGCATCTAGCTCTGCCACTCATTAGTTATGTGACTCTGGGCAGGCCACTGGCGAAGCCTCACACTCTGAGTCTGTGAAATGGATGTTTTTTTTGTGGTGAGGAATGAATGAAATAATACATATAGAGTGTCCAGATGGTGCCCAGATGAGGTCAGGACTCCTGACCATTTGCTCTCGCAGAGCCCCCACCCCTCATTTCATAGCACTTTCTACAATTACGTAGTTACTTATTTAATGTACGGTTACTTCCCTGCCACACTGAGCTTTCTGATGTTAGGGATCATGTCTGTCTTTTTCCATATTGTATCCCAGACTTTAGCATATAGGTATTTCATGAATTATTAGAAAAAGCAACAAATGTACAGAAATCATAAAATTTCAGGTCCCAGTAAAATAAACTCTAAAAGGCCACTTTCTAACATCTTGAAATTCCATATTTGAAAAACTGGGCAATCAGCTGGGGTTTGGTAATCTCTTTGTTAAAAATGATATTTTAACCTAATCATTATTATTTAAAAATTTTTTTCAGATCATTATTATTTTTAACCCAAAATTGTTGCACACAGTGTACTTGGGCAAGTATAAGATACCAGTATAGGAAAGATTACCATTTTTTCTTCTCACAAATTTTAAAGTTCTTCAGAAAGTAGATTTAAACATAGCAGTTGCTTTTCATTTTTTAAGTGGGCACAAGTTAGTTAATCTACTTGAACTGATACCTCAGCTATCAATCTGATTGATTGTCTCAACTGACTAATAAGTCCATCCCAATTATGGGAGCACATATGCTATTATAACATTCAATTATGAGGTAAAAGTATGAATTCAGTTATTTACTGAATAAATTATTATTTATTCAATTATTGATTCATTATTACTTAATGAATGAAAAGCTTTAAAAAAGTTTACCATACTAAGGCAAGCAACACTCTAACGCTATACAATACATTGATTGATGGGCGTTGATATTGAGGAACACATTTATACACATACCACTTTTTAACAAGATAAAACAAACCTTTCTATAAAATGTTCATTAGTGCATAGACCTTGGTAGACAATTATTATTAGTTGACTTTCTAAATTAATACATTATACATGAGTCCCCAAAGTGTCCCGGCAGGTAAGTCACCGGAATGCTTCCAGGAATCCACCCATCCACAATACCAGACACAGGGGTAGCAGACATGGTACAGGCCTGTGGAGGGGCTGGCAGGGGCCAGGGAAGTGCTTACCTTGCTTCTGGCCAAGACGCAGGGTTCACTGATCTGAAACCCTTGTTTCTCCTCTTCTGCTGCTGCTGCTACTGGAGCTTATATACCCTGCTCTTACCAAGCTTTCTGATGGAAACTTAAACTAGAAACTGATTTGTTCTAAGTTGCAACACTGAAAACAACTCTCAAAACCTTCTGGGGGAATTTCAACAAGTTCCTTTTTTTTTTTTTTTTCCCTGGGTGTATTAATAATGCTGAAGGAACACAACATCAAAATCCCAGGTAATGAACTAAGAGGAAATGACTTTTGGGTGGGGGAAAATGAAGGAGATAGGATGCTGTCTTCTCTGGCTTGGCATCATAGCCAAGGTATCTAGAGACAGCAGTAGGCAGCTTCCCTGGGCTCCCAAGATTAGAGAAGAAGGAAGGCAGAGGATTGGGCATGAAGGAGGATAAGGTCACGCAGCAGGCTGAGTTCAGGTCAGGATGGAGCAATTTTATGCTAGAGGGCCCTAAAGCAAAAGCTGGGTTTTCTAGAAGTAGGAGGATGAGATGAGGGGCAAAGGGCTTAGTATATCTGGAGCATCCTCCCGCACATTTTTCCTTTAACATCCGGATTTCAGGGTTATACAATTACCACACATTGTGGCTCCATGCACTGTACACACATGTGTGTTTGCATGTGCACATTCACCCCAGCACATTCACACAGACACAGCCCTGGGGAGATGATAAAAATGTGTGTATTACTAATAAGACTGAAATGTGTAAAGAAACATGGCCTACACTCATAGATACTCGCTCATACAGACAGGAGCAGAAAGTGAAGTACCCACAGGCAGGCACAGAGCCAACCCATGCCTGCCACACTCGACATACCCACTTAGGCACCTAGAGTATACCCTCACACTCATTTGCACAGATATCTATGGCTCTAGGAGCTCTATGCATATGCACAAAATTAGCTGAATTATCTAGAAACTCCCGGCAGAATTTAACATTGCCAAGAGGGGTGTAAGGTCTTTACACCACCAGGAACACCAAGAACAGGCAGGCAGACACGGGCTGTACCCAGAGCCGCAGATAGAGGGCGCCGCTGCAAGGCGGTGTCCAAGCAGCGAAGCCGCCTTGGAAACTCACCCGGATCATGCAACTTCTCCATCCCAGCGCCTTGACCCCAGTCCCCGCCGCGGGGGAAGTTCCTGGGGCCTGGCCGGGTGTCAGGTGGGCGCAGATTCCCGTGATAACTTTCTGTTCAGTCTCAGTGCGGGGGGGGGGGGGGGGCGGGGGGGTGATGAGAATGGGAAACCCAGGCGAGAGCGGCGGAGCTTCCCAGTCTCACACTTCCTCCCTCCCTTTGTCCTGACCGTGGAAGTGCGGGGCCGCTTATATGGCAGTCCCACTGGTGATCAGACCTTGTGCCCTGGCTTGAGCCCAGCCGTTACCTCCAGGTCCGAGTGCCTTCCCCCATCTCTTCTGTCCTCTTGGCTTCCCAAAATTTTGCCGCCTAGGCTTCAAGTAAAACGGTTGCACAATAAAGCAAAATGACCTGTATCCAAGACACATGATTAAGTGAACAAGGTAGGTTGCATTGTTTGCTGATTGTATGATACCATTTGTGTGTGTGTGCGCACATGCACTTTTTAAAATGGTCATGCCTGGGTGATGGGGAAGGGGCCTTCCCACTGTTCGCTTTTTTTGTTATTACAGTTGACCTTTGAAAAACATGGGGGTTAGCGGCGCCCATGACTTCTCCCCTAGTCCTGTAACTTTTGACTTCCCCTAAACTTAACTACAGTTGGTTTTCTGTATTTTCTGGGGACTGGTTTGAGAATCCCTATGAATACCACAATTAATGGATGCTTCAGTCCCTTATATAAAATGGTGTAAAACCTTGATACAGTTGTCCCTGCACATATGAAGCTTCCCAACCACTGATGGAAAATATTGTTTTGGATTGAAAAGAGCAGATTCCCAGGGGTGACTGTATTTATTGGAAAAAAGTCCATATATAAGTGTATTCACACAATTCAAACCCATGTTGTTGAAGGGTCGGTTCTAAATGGTATTTACACTTACTAAAATATGTATCAACTTAGGGAAGGGTTCTTTCTGTAAAACTGTCTTTGTTTTCCCACAAATCATCATAGGTTACTGAACAGAAAACTAAATATGAAATTGACAAGAAATAGTTTAATTCATTTACAGTAAATTTATAGTACCACTATAGTACCCCTGTAGATGAGCCCTTCTGTAACAGCGACCCCCCCACCCTGGGTAAATACATACATATCCATAAAATAAGACAAAAACATTTTATGAATGTGTTCATGAAAGCATCTTCAAAATGAAAAAAATTGATTTGGAACATAAAATCTAAGTAAAAATAGTATGCTAATTATGCAAAAGAAGCTTCAAGGTAAGCCCCTGGCCCCACTTTTCACTCGGATTGCAGCTGTAGGCCAGTCCTATAGAAAAGTGTGGGGCTACCACTGTTCACCTATACCAAGGACATAGTAGGTGTTTAAGAGTGTGGGATCTGCAGTTAGTGACCTGGATTCAAGCACTGCTCTGTAAGTTACTTGACTTCTCTAAGCCTCAGTTCCCAAATCTGTAAAATGGGATAAATAATAGTATCTGATCATAGGTTTGTTGTGGAGATTGAGACATGATGTAATGCACTTAGCATCCTGGCTAAGTGCTTAATAAATGTCTGATTTTATTCATTTACTTATTTACCCTGCCTGTCCAGAGAGCTTTAGCTCACTAGGGAACACTGAAGATGACAAGTGGAGTGAAAGAAGAAAGAATTAATGTGTGGGCTCCTAATAGTCTTCTTACCATACAACCACATGGCTACAGCTGAGCCACTAATTTGGCTCTGAGCATACAGGTAACCAGGATGAGAAAGAACCTGCACCCATCCCATCAGATTATTTTGATGAGTTCAGTTCACCCACTGAGAAAATTGTTTTCATATTTCATGTGCATATAAAAAAATTCAGGTTCTTGGGATTGTGATTCAGATCTGGGGTAAGGCTCTGGGACCTGCATTCTAACAAGCTAGCAGGTGATTCTGATGTGGGGCCTCTGGCCTGCACTTTGAGGCACACTGCACAGCCCTGTACTTTCACTGCCTGGAGATACAACCTATGCCTTACTAATCACTGGAACCCCACAAGGCTGGCCAGCACTCTGGCAATGTCCACTAATACCCATTGTCATGACTTCACAGGAGAGCTTAATCACTTTGCTCCATTTCACTCCAAATCCTGACCCCATGCAAATTGAACCAAAGCTGGGGGTCTCCCTGTGACTCTTCTTGTGGGAAAGGAAGGTATGCTGACAAAGAGCAGGTGTGCTGAGCTATAAGATGGAGTGGATCCCCCTAGAAACTGGAAATAAGTTGAAGGATTTATTGACCACAAAATCTTTTTTTTTAAAGAATGTTCTGAGGTTCTAGTACATGTTTCAAATAAAGGAGAAGCCACATATGGTCTATAAAATTGAAATGTTTAAAAAAGTATACAAGCAATATACACATGAATGCTGTTGTAAAAACATCAAACAATGCAACTATACACTATACATAGAATAAAAAGATGAAGCCCTGATTCACATACTAACCACAGGTTACTACTGCCAATATTTCAGCCTGCTCTCAACCCTTCTCTATGCATTTATATCTATCTAGCTAAATAAATAAAATTGTACTACATAGGTTCTTCTGTAAATGGCTCTTTTGTCATAGCAGTCTGTTTTGTGCCCAGTGGCTTCCTGTGTCTTGCTAGAGGTCATCTGGAATATTCTATCATGATCAATCAGGCGTTGTTCTCCAGCTAGCTTCTCTCAAGCTCCCAAAATGGCTTCACAATTCCAGGCATCAGTTCACACAGTATAATAAAATACCACTTTTCTTGTGTGTCTCTCTTAGAAGCAAAAACTTTATCCCAAAGCTCCATAGTTTTCTTCAGAAGTCTCCTGTAAACCAATCACTGAGATGGAGAATGAGCTTGCAATGAAAGTGTTGGATGAATTAGGTTTGCCCCTGAGCTGTGGAGAGGACCGGGATCCTAGAGGAATAGGTACTCCAGCTAGGTGGAAATGGGTAAGCAATCAAGGGCTATGTGTGTCTGTTAGGTGAGCCCAAGGGGTTAGTGCTGCCAATGAATTGAAGAAATACGGCAAATGTGTGGATGATGACACAAATGGTGAGTTGTTTTTGCAGGGATACTTCTGATTTAGGGGCTCCCACCTGCCATCACAGAGATGTGTTTTCTAACAGGGGGAAGAACCCTGCAAGTTCTATAGTAAAAAATTTAATAGTGTATGTCTGAGGGGTATCATTATAGATGATTTTTGTTTTCTTTTCTATGATTTCCTAAATTTTCCAAAATGTCTATTATGAACTTGTATTACTTTTCTAATTGGAAAAAAATATTATTGAAAAAAGGGATGAATAAAGTACACAGAAAAGACAGAATTTTGGGGGTTAGGAATTTGCATTCTAGAACCAGACAGTCATAGGTTAGACCATGACTCATATTTCAAATATAATTGATGCTCCTGGATTATAACCTCCTCTTGGAATGAAAGTTGCCAAGTCACTGGCTAAGTGCAGTCCTTTATGAGTGGAGACGAAGAAGCATTTGTCCTGAGTGTGTTTCCAGGAGGCAGAGGACTACCTGAAGTGATCTCACTCCATTTTTCACGTGTCCTTCAAGTACATATTTTTTATTTAATCCTTTGTAGAAGATCCCTAAAGTTGCTTTCATTTTTCAAGGGACTGAGATGTGTTCACCAACCTCCTCCTCTTCAACGACTCTCATTGCATTTTTACACTGTCATCCTTCCATCCTGGGCCCATTCTGAGAAGACAGGGGATGTCAGAGGCAGTCACTGCTGGAGTTCATCATCCAAGTGAGCATCTTTGGCTTGGGCTAGATGGATTGCAGAGTAAGACAAATGTTCCACTTTGATATTGACTTTTTCATTTGCATATGGAAATCTTTTTCTCTTCCTCTCTAAATGCAATTTATGTTAATCCCAGTGAAAAGAAAGGGTGTGTTGGCAACCAGAAGGAAGTGGGTGTGTCCTAGGCTGTAGAATTGCTGAGTTGTTTAAATGTTTATGCTGGAAAGGTGTGGAAACACTTGGTCTAGTCTTGCTGTCAGCAGAGACTGGAAGAACAAGGCAAGGTGGGACAAGGTGGAGAGAGCAGGCTTCTGGGGCTACCATCTACTGTCTAATGGTCCCTTCCACATCAACTTAACCAACAAACAATTGTTGCATATCAGCTGGCTACCTCATTTGTAGGATGAATTGTTAAACCACATTCAATAAAGCATATTCCTGCTGCTACCTACCCTGGAGCACAGAATTCTCTAGGCCAGAAACAGCTTGACCCAAAATCAGGGCCTGTGAATTGGAGCATCTTCCATTGTGACTGTTGGTTTGGCACTTACATTTGAGGCTACATTCATTTCTTTACTCATAGGGATTTATATTCATCCAGGCTTTTATTGTATCTCACTGTAGAAATCTGCTCTGGAAGATAACTATTGGCCCAGGTCTCGTGCCCTATCATTTTCTCTCTAATTTTCAGCTTTAAAATTCCTGTCTGTCTGTCCGTCTGTCTGTCTGTCTGTCTATCTATCTATCTATCTATCTATCTTTATTTTTGATGGCATATATAAAAATAACTCATGCCCCTGGTTAAAATAAGACAAGTAGTATAAGAGTTATTCAGTGTGTCTATTTTCCTGAGGTGCCTCCAGGATTCTCCAGCATGAAAGTTGTTCATACCACAGATCCAAGTCAGGCTGTCCTAAACTTACCCTTCAGACTTGCGAATGACCCTCCAGCCTTTTTACTTAGATACGTAACAACCAAATAGACAAAACTTAATTTCATTTATTTATTTTTTTGACCTGGTGAAAGATGTTCCTTTAGACCTTGGCAGATAGAATCCTAAGACATGGGCACTGCCACCATTAGGTTTCACTCAGGCTGGGAAGACTTGACAAGGCAGGGAAGTTAAATGATGTCAAGACAAACATGTAGCAAGGTAGTGGGTGATTAGTAACCAAATGAATTTACTCCTCAGGCATTATTGTGTTCAGGGTGTAAGCACCAATGATGATGCAGTACCACTCTGTAGTATTTGGGAGGCCTGAGAAATTTAGCTAAAAGGAACACCAGCATCTTCAGTGATACCTGGAAGCACCAGAGCAAACATCCTAGAATTGAACAGTCTTGTGTTGGGTCTCAGCTCTGTTCTGCTGTCTGGATGATCTTGGGAAAAACACTTCATGAAGCTTTCTGAGCCTCAGTGTCCTCATCTGAGGAAGATGGGGCTCCTGGTAGGACCTACCTCAGGGGTTGGACATAGGACCAAGTACATTTTGCCTTGCAGGTGGATCAATCAATGATAACTGTTATTATAATTAAATGATATAATAAAGTGAATGTGGTTGGTTGCAAAGTCAGTCTCTGACCCCCGTACATGCACAATTATTAAGTCATATAACACAACAAAGTTTTGACAGTTATTTGTCTTACTTGGTTGTTTTTTTAAATTGATTACTTTTCATTTGGCCAGATATTTCCTGAGCTTCTACTTCATGCCAGGTCCTGTGGTAGCGTAGAAGGAACTCTGTTCCCGTCAGTGATATTGTTACAGTTCCCAGGGGGTAATCAAAGGCTTGGTTTTTCTCATCTAGTACTCACAACAAAACTGTGGTAGAAACTGTCTTGCCCACTTTGCAAATGAGGAAACGGAGGCTCATAGCCATAAAGTTAACTTGCCGTAAAAAATGTGGCTGGTAAGTAGAAAAGCTGGGATTGACACATATCACGTGATTGAGTCCCATCAGTGCCACTGTCATGTAGTACTACCCTATGTTGTGTTTATAAATTGAGGGCCACTCAGTAGCAGGAAAAGTATTGTCCTTACCTAGCCTTCTATAGGAGGCCAAAGGGATAAGTGGTTTTCTGAGTACCTGTGAAATAGCAGGTGCAGATAGCTCTTGGGGAGGACAACAATGTGATTCCAGTGGCTTTTGAGAATGATGCCTCCGCGTATGAGAGACAGGTGCGGAGTGGCAGGGGCAGAAGGCTCAGGAAATGCAGTGCAAGTGGATGAAGACAGCACTCATGTTTCCTCCCACTACAAAGAGAGGAGCGACAGGGCATTTCACTTCTGTACCTGTGAGCTCCCCGCATACCACTAGACAGACATCAGGGTGCACTGGGCTTACTTTTAAGCCTTGAATATGCAAAGGGCTGGTTAAGAGGAAGCAAGCAATGGGTTGGGAGGATCAAGCAAACACAGTCAGCCATGAGCTTGGGGTTGTAGCCTCAGCCAAGTCTAGACAAATAAGCAATAATTCAGCAAATACTCTCCATTTCTGTCATCCTATTGAGTAATCAAAATTCCATTCTGACTCTTTTGGGTTCCAGTTATGATTCGAGCCAGGAATACCAACAGAATTTGGTATTCATTGCTCAAGTATTGCTATTGGCAGTGATCCATGTATTCCCTAACAAACAAGACTCTGTTTCTGAGGCAGAAACTTCCCCTGAGAATGATCTATGAGCATTAATGGGGAGTCCTTGAATACCGTCCTTAGAGTAGCAGCTAACTTTCATATAGATTACTTATTTCTTTCAGACATCATTCAAGAGCTTTATAGTTAGTCCTTGTTACAGCCCCGTACAGGCAGAGGTGCTTGGGGTAGAGACAGAATGACTAAGTTGCCCAAGGCCTGCTAGCCAGGAGCCAGCAGAGTTGGCATTCATGCTCTCACACACCGCCCTTGACCGCTTCTGCCTAGGGTTAGTGATGCAATTGGCCCACACTTCTATCTGAAGGGCTGTTTGCCAGAAAAGCCTTCTGAATGTTTTGGGCTTGACAAGGCCACAGTCAAGATAGCTTTACATGATTTAGATGGACAGTTGTTTATTTGACATTTATTGAGCAACAAGTATGTACTAGGCCTTTTGCTAAGCTGTATGGGCGCAGCTGTGAGCAGAACAGACAGAGACTGGCCCCATGGAGATACATATTTATATGCAGAGGACAAATACTACTAAGGAAATAAAAGGAGTGAGACACAGATTATCAGAGACCAAGCTACAGTAGACCAGAGGAGACCTTTCTCATGGTGTTTAAGATGGGACCTGAAAGTAGATTGGAGAAGAGCAAGCAAGAAGTCCCCATGATGGGAAAGGGCTTGATGTGTTTGTGGAACTAAAAGGAGACCAGAGATGCCCAGTGAGGCTAAGGCAGGCACTGTGGTTAGAAAGGTCCCATGCTGTGGGCACTTTCAGCACTGACAGGTGGGAAAACAGCCAGGACACCCAAACAAGACCCAAGAATGCTTTGCAATAAGATCAGACACAAATGAGGTCCTTGGGAACTGTGACAGTACTGACTAGACTGGACATTCCAAACTATCTTAGTTTACTGAGCCCTAAGTCCCTTAGTGAGTTTTTTTCATGGTACCTTTAGGCCAAAATGAATATCTAAGAATTCCATTTGTTAAGTAGTTAGATACAGCAGCTTAATAAGTCTTTATGTCCTAACAACTTTTTAGTAGGCATTTGAAAAAAATGATATACACAAATGGAAAGAAAATTTTTTTATCATGTTTATCAATTATTCAGTTGCTAATGGGAGGTGTGCACCTGTTGGGCACTGTACAAGTCCTCAGCCTTTGGAGTCAGTTTGGACACTACCACCTTCACTTCCTGTCCCACGCTGATTTTCTTTTGCTTTTTATCATAGTAACTGCTGAAAACATGGCTTTGCAAAGATATGCCATCATTGAAAAGAATGTGGCATGATCTAATTTGACACTATGAACAACCTTGAGTTGGTACATTATTCAACATATGTTGAATATCCTGTGTTTCTCCGGAGAATTTTAATATTTCACAGCACTTCTGTGAATTTACAAGGGACCCTTGGGTAACGCTGTGTAGTTTGGGGGCCATAGAACTAGACATATTGGTTTCAGACTGTGGAACTGAGATATTCCTTTGCCACTAAAGGCTTTTCCAAAACCATATTTGAACACATAATTACAAATTGTGTGAGGATTCTAGGAAGAAAAGCTGCCACTCTTTTGGAAAATTATATTCTATTTGCCCATAAATCAATATGGACGATCCAAGCATGCTAATCCAGACTGGTGACTTTGGATAGAGGAGAAGAGGGAAAGGGTGAGAAGTACATACAGACATTCAGCAATAGCATGAAAACACATGCTGTTGTACAAAGAGGAAATGAGTATGCAATGTGCAATAGTGATTTTGGGGCCCCAGATGAAGAAATGAATCTTAAGATTCTGAAGGGTTGGTTGGTTATTGTCAGAACCTGCAGTTCAGCTGGTTAAGCCTTGGGGCGTTGCCTTTGTAATCAGGAACATCCTGCCAAAAGGCAATTATGGAACATTCAGGAAAGGAATTCAATACTTAGCTCCACCAGCACTTTCCTTTGGTTGCTCTCATTTATTTCCTTAGCTGAATGCCATTCTCAGTGAGAGAAAGTGTGAGGATTAGTGAGCAGGCCTGCGTTTGAAATCCTCCAGAACTTTAATGCAATATACTATGTTACCTCAAAGAACAGTAGTTTACAGAACCAGTTGGCTTTAAGGCAGTGCAACTTTCTCTCTCTGTGTGACATCATGTATGCAAATTTTCCAGGCTGGTTGAGACACTGATAAAACCAGTTCTCATGGCAATTGGGAGATATCCTTACATCATCCTTATGATGGATCGATTCAGGAACTCAGCCAGAGATCACACAATATCACCCAGAGGTAGTATGTATCCTTATTGGTCAACACTTTAGGCATGAAAAAATATACTTTGAATGAGGAAGAGCTCTTAGGTCAGCTTAGGCTCTCTTCTTTTCTCTTGGTGATGACCAGAGAGAGATACTCCTTGGGGGAAATCCTAGCCTTGGAAATTTTTACACTTGCAGTCATCACAGTGAATGGTCCAAGTTCTCTTTGCAAGGTGTAGCCATTTGAGTTCCCTCCTGGATGCACTGACTTTTGTGATGATATGCCACATGGAGAGTAATTCTAGTGTCTCTGTTGGCAGGTGGGGATGAGAAACGGTGATATATCCTTTCAAATTTGAATGACCTGAACTGGAGCAGCCTTTCTTCACTATGTATTACATTTAAAGTAAACTCATGCTACCTTTTACAGTAGAATGTAGGGCATAGTTAGACAGAATAGTTTCCAAGAGCCTAAATGCTTAAATACTAACTCCAGCATTTATTGTTTAGATTGCATTGTAAAAGGTGCTCAGTCTTCTGTGCTGCAATTTCCTTAGTCAAAATGAGGATGATTTTTTTCCAGTACCTACCAGAAAGGGCTGTTGTGAAGATTGAAGGAGATACTGCATAAGTAAATTGTAAGTTTCTTTGAATCAATATGATATTTTTTTTCTTTCTCTTCTAAGTCAGTCTTTAGAGTAATGTTGGGCACAAAATTGATGCTGTTAGTTAATAAATTATTAAAAAATTGCTCAGTACTCATTTCTGAAAGGCCAGAAAATCTCAGGGCACTGAGATTTTGTATGAAATCTTTTAGTCATGAATCTACCACATGAAGATAGTCCTCATTTATGGTTTCAGATGCTCATGTCTCATTTTCTGCTATACCCACTTGGAATTCTTGTATTTGAACTTAATAGGTCTTTATTTAGATTTTCCCATTGTTCCATTGCAACTTTCTGGTGTTAAGGTTTGATGTGAAGGTCCCTTACTATGCAAAACTTGTAGGGATAGAAAGGTAAAGAAGTGAAGAATGCCATGTATATGATTCTGGATCGCATTGGAGACATCAGAATACTAGGGCAGACTTCCAGTCAAGATGGAGGCATAGGTAGACATGCTTCTCCTCTTTGTGCAATTACAAAAAGGAATTACAGCTAAATCCCCCCCAAAATAACACCCAGAACAATCAGAAAATTGAACAGTATGGAAGTCCAACAACCAAGGATTTTAAGAAGCCACATTCATCCAGATAGATAGGAGGAGTGGAGATGCAGAGACAGGGCAGAGAGGTGAGGAGACACAGTGTGGCATGGAGAGGTGGAACAGGCACAGGTGGTCCCACATTAATGTGTGGTGGATAAAAATTGGGAGGGATACCTTGGGAGCGAGTGATTCCAACCCCAGGCCAGACTGCACAACCCAGAGTTCCAGTGCTGAGAAGATAAGTCCCCATAACTTCTGGCTATAAAAACCAGTGGAGCTGGGGTGGTGGAATAAACTGCTAGATTTTCAGAGAACTTCACTTAAAGGGCCCACACAGTCTTAAAACATACAAACCTCCACCAATTCTGGGATTCAAAACCAGGGCAAGAGTTGCAGATGGGGAGTGGGTGAAGTGATTGGACATGGGGCAAGAGCGGCGCAACCCCCCAGAAGCCAGGCAGTGTCACAGTCCCCTCTCCAAACCCTCTTCCCACACAGCCACAAAGCGGTGAAGCGGGTTGCCCCACCCTGGCAATTACCTAAGTCTCCACCCTACACAATTTACAGGTGCCTTTTACAGGGAGTCAAAGCAGCTGTAAATACACAGAAACACAGAGAGACTGCCAAATTGAGGAGACAAAGAAATATGACCCAAATGAAAGAAGGGAACAAAACCCCAGAAAAAGAACTAAACAAAATGAAGAGAGCCAACCTATCAGATGCAGAGTTCAAAGCACTGGTGATTGGGATGCACAAAGAGCTCATTGAGTACGGCAACAACATATGGGAAGAAATGAAGGTTACACTAAGTGAAATAAAGAAAAATCTACAGGGAACCAGGAGTGAGGGGAAGAAAGCCAGGATTCAAATCAATGATTTGAAACATAAGGAAGAAATAAACATTCAACCATAACAGAAAGAAGAAACAAGAATTCAAAGGAAATGAGGCTAGTGTAAGAAGACTCTGGGATGCCTCCAAACATGCCAACATCTGAATCATAGGGATGCCAGAAGGAGAAGAGGAGGAGCAAGAAATTGAAAAGTTATTTGAAAAATAATGAAAGAAAACTTTCCTTATTTGGTGAAGGAAATAGATGTACAAGTCCAGGAAGCACAGAGAGTCCCAAACAAGTTGGACCCAAAAAGGACCACACCTAGACACATCATAATTCAAATGCCAAAGGTAAAAGACAAAGAGTGAATCTTAAATTAGCAAGAGAAAAGCAGAGTTACCTGCAAAGGAGTACCCATAAGACTATCAGCTGATTTCTCAAAAGAAACTTTGCAGGCTAGAAGGAACTGGCAAGAAGTATTCAAAGTGATGAAAAACAAGGACCTACAACCTAGCTTACTCTATCCAGCAAAGCTATCATTTAGAATCAAAGGACAGATAAAGTGCTTCCCAGACAAGGTAGAGCTAAAGTTCATTATCACCCAGCCATTATTACATGAAATGTTAAAAGGACTTATTTAACAAAAAGGAGATCAAAACTGTGAACACTAAAAAGGCAACAAAGTCACAACTATCAACTGCTGAACCTAAAATAAACAAACAAACAAAGCAAACAACAAGAATAGGAACAGAATCATAGGTATGGAGATTATTTGGAGAGTTATCAGCTGGGAGGAGAAAGGGGGAGAAATGGGGGAAAGGCACAAGAATTAAAAAGCATAATTGCTTGGTACAGAATAGACAGGAGATGTTAAGAATAGTATAGGAAATGGAGAAGCCAAAGAACTTACATGCATGACTCATGGACATGAACTAAGGGGATAGAGATTGCTGGAGGTAAGTGGGGTACTGGGCAGAGGGGGGCAAAGGGGGAAAAAGTGGGACAACTGTAATAACATAACCAGTAAAATATACTAAAAAATAGAATACTAGGGTGGTCATGTTCCATTTCAAATCCATTCAAGTTCAATTTTTGAAAATTAAGGCTTTATTATTATTTTTTAGCAGTTCAAGGTTCACAGCAAATTAAGAGGAAGGTACAGAGATTTCCCTTATATTCCCTGTCCTCACGCATGCACACCCCTACTCATTACCAACATCCCCCACCAGAGTGGTACATTTTTACAACTGATGAACCTACATGGACACATAATTATCATTCAGTTCACAATTTACATTAGGGCTCACTCTTGATGTTGTGCGTTCTGTGGGTTTGGACAAATGCATGTATGACATGTATTGTGTTGACATCATTGTGTTATACAGCATATTTTCACTGCCTTAAAAATCCTCTGGGCTCTGCGTATTTATCCCTCTTCTCTCTCTACTCTCAACCCCTGACAACCACTGACCTTTTTACTTTCTCTGTAATTTTGCCTTTTCCAGAATGTCATATAGTTGGAATCACACAGTATGTGTAGCCTTTTTAGATTGGCCTCTTTCACTTAGTAATAAGCATTTAAGGTTTCTTCATGTCTTTCCATGACTTGGTAGCTCCCAAGTTTTGGCAATTATGAATAAAGCTGCTTTAAACAGCCACGTGCAGGTTTTTGTAGGGACGTAAGTTTTCAGATCCTTCGGGTAAATAACAAGGAGCATGACTGCTGGATTGTATGGTAAGAGTATATTTAGTTTTGTAAGAAACTGTCAAACTGTCTTCCAAAGTGGCTCTACCTCCAATTTGATTTAAAAAACAATATTGTAACCACTACAACAAACATGCCTGAGGGTTGAATTTGGCTGTACTGACTGATAGCAACTTCTGGAAAGGGTGCATCAAGCTTGTGAAAATGTAATATACCTCAGAATTCCACACTAAGAGTGGTAGTGAATATGACTTCCCTTGATAACTCCTTGATCCTCATGAAAACTATGATGAATGAGCAATTATCTCCTCTGCAAAGAGCTCAGAACAAAAATGCTTGCAATGTAATGCAGACGCTAAACACATCCAGGAAGCTAGGGGTCCTCTCCAAAGAAATATCGAAACAAGTGCATGCTCATTCATCCATCCATCCATCTATCCATCACACTTTCATGGACTGCCTGGTACATTATTCGGTGAGAGAAAATCTCTCTTCATGGGAGTTTACAGTTTAGCAGGGGAAATAAGTCAAGTGCTCAGATGGCTGTTAAATGGGACAGGATGAAAGAAGTCTTCAAAGCCCCAATGAAGTGCTGGGGGAACTTCAGGGACAGAGAGACCACACCCATTTGGGAGGATGAAAGCAGATTACATGAAAGAGGAGACAGTCTCAGTAGATTTGAAGGAAGGGGTGATATTGTGATGAGGAGAAGAGGGACAGTCTGGGAGTGGGCAATGAGATAAGAAAATGCAGGGGTCCAGTGTCCAGGAGACACTGATGAGCCCCACTCCCCTGGAACTTAGTGTCCACCAAAGGAAAAGTGGAGAATGAAGACAGAAAGAGGACTACGAATATACAAATAATTGCAAGAATAATTGAGCACCATAAGCAAAGCTCGGTTAAGACCAGACTGAAGTTCTCCATTGAACTTGGACTGTTTACCCCCAACTCTCTATCCCTTGGTTTCCTCACCTGTAAAATGAGGATAATACTAACACATTATTATTTACTTCTTGTAAATTTCTTGCAAGGAAAAATACTACTTACTGAGCAAAAACCATGTGTCAGGTACTATGCTATATGCTGTATGTGCTTTATCCTTATTTTATCCTTACAACAGCCTTACAAGGAAGGTGTATTATAATTCCCATTGATGTCTGAGGAAAATGAAGTACACAGAGAAAAAGTAATTTGTCCCATGTCATAGAGATAGGAGGTGGCAGGGCAGGGGTAATGAGATACTGTTTAGTGTATGATTTGGTTCAGATCCTGCTTGTGAGCTCTTAGCTTAGTATCTGTCTATAGCAAACACTCAATAAATGCTAACTATTAATATTAATTATACTACTATTAATTCCATTACTATTATGATTTGTTTAGAGGAATCACCTTACGTTTCATGGAGGAGGTGACATTTGCAGTCATACTTGAGGGTATGTAGGCTTTAGGCAGGTGGGGATGGGACAGAGGGCTTTTTAGACTATAGGCATAGCAGGAGCTGTGCAGCTTTGGGACAGTGCATTGGGCTAAGGTCTTGAAGCTGGATCTTAGCCTTTAAGGGAAACAGGAGGAAAGGGTTCCGCTGACAAGACAGGAAAGTGGCCTAGTTGTCTGGCTGTAGACAGTGTGTCAGCATTCGACATTTTAAATATAGGAAGTGAGGTGATTGGAGCTTAGCTTAACTCTCTGTGTAGTGAGCCAAAGTGCCCACTCTTGAGGGTGTGCCTTCCTCCAGTGGTGCCCTTCAAACCTGAGTCCTTGAAGGCAGATACCCAGATCCTGTGGTTATGCCCCAGGCCAGAAAAGGAAACAAGGTCTTGGAGATCAGGAATCTCTACTCAGAAATCCAGCTTTCATTCTAGATTTCTCTCTCAGTTGGGAAAGGCTGTCATTGGGTGCTTATGTGTGCTCAGAGATGAGAGGAGAAAGAGAAACCAAATAGCAGAAGCCCCTCTTCAAGTCATGTGGCCTTCTGCATTGTCTCTCCTGAGCCTCCTTCCTGCATAGCTGCATAGCTGCCTCACTGCCTAGCTGCCCCACTGCCTGACACCACCTCCAGGGCCAGGTATTCCTGGTGAAAACAAGGGGCTTCTCAAGAGGAAGTGAGAGGAGGCAGATGTGGTTTTGCCTTAAGATTTTCTGTTATGAACCACTGGATGGATTCATTTGGAAAGAGAAAGATGGGCCTGAAAGTGTGATGTAAGTGCAGGCATCTGAAGTCCCTGCCAGGGAACACACAGGGGTGAGTAAGGGTTTTGCGGAAAATTATCTCCGTGGAGTCTGGCTGGGAAGAGGGCTGTTGGAGTGGAAAGTGCACAGAAATGGAAACCAGACCACTTGGGTTGTCTGGTCCAGTGTTTTTCAAAGGGCAAGTGCCATGTGGGGTGATTTTAACCTCTAAAAGACCAACACATTAAACAGTTACAAATTAAAATCGAGAATGCTTTCCTATTTTGGTGTTATTTTTTTGGTTCTTCCGATGCCAGCAGGGGCAAAGGCTCAGTTTTGGGCTAGTGTGTCTTTAACACCTCCTCAGCACTTGTGGATCTCTCTTTCACAGAGGTCATCTTGGCACAGAGGCCGCAGCTGGCAGGAGCATGTCTTCTGGAGGGTCTCATCCTCTGCTCACACTGCTCCTTCCTGGGGAGATAGTTAAAGAAACTACTTCTGCCCGTCTACTCCCTCCTCCGAGGAATTTGGATTTAGTGAGTCTGGGTGGGTATGGCCTGCGCATTAGACTTTTAAAAGCTCTCCACGGAAAATTTTCTAATTAGCATTGTTTTATATTTTATTTCTTAATCTATGTGTGATAAGTGATACTGGCTTTCTATTTAAGATAATGAAGTAAAATTCCCTTAAGTAAAAATACTAAGTGTCCATTAAAAAAGTATAGTGCCAGTGGTATTTGAATATGGCAGAGACAGTATGGCAGAGACAGGCACTGAGTGAACATTGGTAAACTCTCTTTAGATCCTTACTTAGCTCTACAATTTCTGACCTCATGTAGGTCTAGTCTTCTCAACAATGACATGGGAATAGTTATCCTACATTATCACTTTCTCAGTGGGTTTACTCTGAGAATCAAATGATGGAGCTTTTTAAAGTTTGGTTTGATGAACAAATGGAGGAAAGCAATTAAAAGGAGATGATCCTTACTGCAGGGAGGGCTAATTGGCAGATCTATACAGGACTGGGTTTGGGACATCTTGGCCCAGGGTGTTTGGAACCACTGATTTCCAGGTGGTATTTTCTCTCCCCACTATCCCTCCCCAGGATGCCCCATGGGTCTCCATTAAAGGTACCATGACCTCTAGTAGTGATTGATTTTCTTTGGCAGCAGTAAACTGAAGAACATGAGGGCCCACCAAGGCCCTCGAGGTGTGCAAATTAGAGCAGGAGCTGGACAGCCTGTTTCCTGCTCTCTGAGTCAGGATATTTTGGATGCAACAGTGCATGTAGGAGGTGCAGGTCTTGCTCTCTGCAGACTGAATTCTAGTCCTGGTTTTGCATTTCACAGCTCGGTGTCCTCTTCATAGCTGCCCTACTCCATCATCAGTTTCATCTCCTACTACTCATTTGCATCTCCATCTTGCTTCAGCCACAGTGGCCCCCTTCTTGTTTTTCAGAAACATACACACTCTTGTCTCAGGGCCTTTGCACTTTCTGCCACCTTTGTCTGGAAACTTTATACTTCAACTGGACACATGGCTTACTCCCTTTCTTTGTTCAGGTCTCTGTTGAAATGTACCTTTTCATAAAGGCCTTCTCTGACTACCCCATATAAAATAGCGCCCTCTAGCACACTCTGCCCCCTCACCCTGATTTATTTTCCTCCATTATGCTTCTTGCCAACTGACACAAAATAAATTTACCTGCTTATTTATTTATCATTTGCTTTCCCCTTCTTTCCTCTCTAGAATGTAATCTCCAATGACAGCAAGAATTTTCTTCTGCGTTTATTTACTGCTGTATTTCCAAAGACTAGAACAGTGTGTGGTTTATAGGAGATAATCTAAAAATGTTAGATTTTAGATTACTGAATGTTAGATCACTGAATAAATGGACTCTGCTTAGAGCCAGAAGATCTAGATTAGATATTTCTGAATCTATCATTTATCAGTCATGTGACCTTGAGCAATCAAATCAAACTTTCTAAGCCCCAGTTCATTTATTTGTATAATGGGGATAATTATTTCCCCCAAGTTACTGGATATAAAAGCTTTTTATGAAGTATAAAAAATAATGAGACACTTTTAATATTATGGTCCAAAAAAGTCTTACATGTCCCAAATTCCTTTCTCTTTGGATTTTCATGGTGTTAAAAATTCACTCCTTTGGGATGTGATATTTTGTTGTGTTTGGCTCTAGTTAAAACATAGGCCCTGGCTGATGTAGCTCAGTGGATTGAGTGCGGGCCTGCGAACCAAAGGGTTGCGGTTCGATTCCCAGTCAGGGCACATGCCTGGGTTGCAGGCTAGTTCCCAGCAGGGGACGCATGAGAGGTAACCATACATTGATATTTGTCTCCCTCTCTCCTTCCCTTTCCCTCTAAAGATAAATAAATAAAATCTTTAAAAAAACATAGGTATTTTTCCTGGAAAGGATAACACTCTCACACTTTCTAGCTATGATCATGTCTGCAGGAGTTGGTATGAAATTTATCTCACTCAAGTCAGGGGATATGGGAGAGGTTTGTTTCGGTGGAGAAAGCAGCAAGTGAAGATATGGAGCATGAATAAAGGAAGTTCTGGAAGGGCTGTTTTAATTGGGCACTGGGGAGAAAATGAAGAAGTTCTTTATTAATCAGGTTAGCCTAGGTGATGCTACAATAAAAAACCACTTCAGCAGGGAGGGGAGTTTGGGGGACTAAATGGTAATGGGAAAAAAGGAAACTTTCAGAAACAAACAAAATGAAACAACAAAACCACCTCAGATTTTCAGTAGCTCAACCCAGGAAAGATTAGTTTCTTGTCCATGTAGAGTCTGCTGTTGTCCGTTATACTCTCCAGAGGTTGGATCCAGGGCTTACTGTGTTATTATACATATCTATCTGTGTGTGAGACTTTGTTGGAAGTCTTAATTAAACAACCTTAATAAATTTAACAAAGTTTTATAAGGCTATTGCACTTCTATGTCCTGGAAGAAGATTTTACAGAATGTATTTAGGAATGTGTTTGAAATGTGATTCTGTAGCCCTTCCCACATAGAGTTTAGCTATAATTATAGAATTCTCTATCAAAAAGTTTCATTGTGTGGATTATGGAGGAATGGGACACATGTGTTACTTGAATTAGAACTTTAACACAATGCTACCATTTATTGAGCACTTCCTATGTATTTGGTATAATACTAAGGGCTTTAGATATCTTATTTCATCCTCAAAACAACACCCTGAGGTACATATCATGTCATAGTGGGGAAACTGAGGTTCAGAGGTGTGAAGTAATGTGACTTTAGTCACACAACTAAGTGGCAGTATTTAGACCAAATTCAGGTCTGCTTGGCTCTACATTCCGTGGTCTTAACTACAGTGCAATGCTCTCCACCCATCCCCACCTCCAGGAAATACATCCTGAATGCGTAACTGCCATAAGTTTATCAACAGACCAAAATTGATGATGACAGAGATGTTCATGATGATACTGATAGTAGTATGGTGGGATTTTATTTTATTTCATAGTGTTTGAGCTTTGGTTTAGACTGTCAAAGATGTCCTGTTGTATGTGTCTAACATTCCCAGCATTGTGATCACTCCGTTGGGCTAAGATGTTGCTTCTGATAGACCCCAGTTAAAATATAAATCTCTTTCATGGGAGCACTAATAAATTAATACCAATCATTATGACTATATCAGCAAGAAACAGGTTCTATCATCAGGGAACAATGAAATGGAAAAGATAAAATTTAAAGTAGTTTGTTAGAGAGCAATTTCATATAGTATGAACTCAAATGAAAAATTAAATACAATTGAGCAGGAGGTATATTTCACATAAACATAATGAGTAGGCCAATGAAGGAAGGTTTACATAATTGACACTAATTACCAGGAAATGCTTCTTGGAGTAAGTGACCCTTGACGGGAGTCTTGAAGTCTTGATTGACTTGAAAACCATGTATTTGTCTAATAATCCAAATTTTCTAAAATTTTTATAATTCTATACTGATTTTTTTCTATCCATAGTATTCTACCTCTCTGCATCTTCTCTTCTTTGGGAAATACTTCTTTCTCTAAATTATGTGAATTTAGTGGGAGCTGCCATCTTTTTAAAGCTCTCCCTCCTAGATGGTGTTATTGGCTTGAAGATAGGCACTTGATCCAGTCTGGTCCAATCATAATACCCAAACTTATGTCCACAGTTGATGAGTTCAATGATGGATATCTGGCCCACGATTAGCCAGTCTATTCCATTTGTAGGATTTTTGAGTTTGGGACTAGAGAAACTGACTTGGTTCCTCTACAGGTTTGTGCATTCATTGTGAGTTCTGGGATATTGGAGCTATGGATGGCTGGGCTATCTTATGAAGGAATCAAGTTGACCTGAAGAATGAACAGAAATGAGAGGTACAAAGAAGGTCTTGGAGGCATTTAAGTCTCTAATACCAGAGGTCTCCAAAATCCACCTTTATGCACTGATTTGGTTGTTAAATCTTCATATAAATAACTTCTAATAATCCCTCTATTGCCACCAAGTATCTTTTGCCCTTTGCCAGTTTGAGTTGGCTTTTTGTCACATGCAACAAAAAGAATCCTGAGTAATATTTCATTGTGACTTCATATTGAAATAGGCAGAATAGGTATCTTTACTTTACAGAGAAGAAATTGAGGTTCAGAAAAAAATAATGTAACCAAGATACTAAAAAAGATAAGTTGATTCAAATCAAGAACCCAGTCTTCTCTCCCTGGAGCAGACATTGGTAGGACAAGGAAATGCAAGGCAGAAAGAGTTTAGTGGCTTAGGAGACTCAGTGTATAAACTATCATTAAATAGCTTCTATTGCTGGAATATTCTGACATCAAATTCTGGTATCATTTTAGTTTGAGGTGGTTTTGTTTTGTTAGCAAAACCTTGGCTTTTGAGGAAAAAGGAGGAAGCCTGATTCCACCACAGCACCCACTTCCCATTTTCTTGTGCTTTAGGTCCCTGGGGTTACCCAGGTCTGAAATCAGCCATAACTGTCAGTTTGTACATTAGTGAGTTATCCCTAAAAAGGATGTCTTTTGATAAGGACTAATTTCAAAACAATACCAAATGATTGATTATCTCTTGTCAAAGCACACCAAAATCCACATTGACCTAGGGATCCAGAAAGATCTAGAAAGACCTATTCCTTGAGTTTAAGGACAAATTTTGCTTATGCTATCTTTATTTTTTTTAAAAAGGATGTTAAAACTTTATATCATCTCATTTCAAATAAGATTTAAGGTGGCTTAAAAGGATATAAAATATAGGAAGTCAATATGTTAAAAGTAGAAGAAAAAACTTTAAATGACAATAAAGTGGCAGGGGGACATAGGGTTAGGAGTGAGGCTAATAAATGATGAATGCAATACAGTCCCATGCATATTTGACAGTGGGTCCTCAAAGTGGGCTAAAGCTTATTGCATGGTTATCGGTGCAAAGGGGGAACCCCACTCAATTACACGGTTTGCAATTCCTCTGAGACAAAGCAAACCAAATCCTTAAAAGTACAGTTGCATCTGATCCTATGACCAAAAGTACTGTGTCCCTGGGTTCTTACAAAGAGAGCACTGTGTTCCATAATGTCGAAGGCCTCACTTCTTCCAGGGGACCCAACAATGAGACTCATGTTCCTGGTTCTCATAGCTGGGATTATTCTCAAATTTTAATCATCTTTATGATTTCTGTCACCTCTACTTACTACATTAAAAATTAATTTACCATATATTTTTCAAGTCTTTAAATTTATGTAAAAATACTTTATTAAAGTATAATTGGCAAACAATATTAATATTAGCTTCAGGAATATGTGATTCAACATTTATATACCTTATGATATCACCACAATATATCTAGTAACCGTATACAGTTATTATGATATTATTGACTGTATTTCCTGTGCTATATACTACATTCTTGTGGCTTATTTATTGTATAACTGGAAGTTTGTACTTTTTATTCCCCTTCACCTTTTTCATCCATCCCTGACTTTAACCTAATATGTTTTTTTAATGTACAATTTACTTGGACTCAGTTTTAAACAGTTTCATCTTAGCAAGGTAGATGGGCTAGTTGTATTTTTCTAACGTCCTTTAAATTAAGTTTATAAGAATTAAAAGTCTATTATAACAAATTTTTTCATGTACCCCAAGTGATATGAGGGCTATGGGAGACACTGGCTTAGGGGGAAAATCCAACATTTGAGTAACTGTGGCCTCATTACATATTTCTCTCTTGAGAAGTATTACCACCGCCATCAGTGGAGAGAAAACTGAGGTTAAAGAACTTATGCACGGTTCATATTCACTGAGTGGTGGTGAAACTGAAGTCTTGTGACAAAAGTCAACTTCTAGCCTCTAGATGAATACACCCAGGGCCTTTTCCCCAAACTGACCATTTGCCCCTTTGCTTCCTGATGGAATACCTCACCCCTCCTTGATCCATAGTCATGCCTACCTGTGGTTTTTGGAACCCAGTCTGCTGGACCAAAGGGAGGAATCTTATCAGACAGATGTGAAACCCAAAAGAGGAACTTTATCATCTGCTACGGACAGCTCTACCACTTTGTGCCCTGTGAATTTTCGGGAAGTTTTTTTGTGGCTCACCAGACACTCATTAGGCAGGGCTACTTGTCCTGGGTTGGCTTTCTCCACTGGTGGAAAGTACGGCTGGGAGATTTGGAATGGTTGCAGTTTGATTTTGATTCTTGGCAAGTTCTGTGAGCTTTTTTGGTAAAGCATTGTGTTGAAGTTTGTTGAGGATTGCAGGGTTCCTCCTAATCTAACATTTTGAATCATAACTGGCAGTGGCTTTTTGATGACAACTTGAGCAAGGTCAGAATGGATTTGCACAGAAGGTCACATGTATTTGTACAGAACACTACAGAAAAATCCTGTGCACATTTTACCAGTTTCCCAATGGCAGTGTTCTTAAAGGTATTTAAAAATTACTGAGTTTTGACATATATAATAAAATTCACTCTTTTACAGTATACATGCATGATTTGATGAGCTTTAACAAATATATACACCTGAGTAATTGCAATCACCCCAAAATGTTCCTTCGTGCTCCTTCTAGGTTAACCCCCTCTCTTTATTCCCAGCCCCTGGAAACCTCTGGTCTATTCTCTGTTCTTATACTCTTGCCTTTTGTACACTGTCTTTTAAATGGAATCATACAATATGTAGCCTTTCATGTCTTTTTTTTTCACTTAGCATAATGCTTTTGAGATTTATCCAGATTTTTTAATATATCACTAGTTTGGTCCTTCTTATTGCTGAGTAGTGTTCCATTATATGCCACTATTTGTCCACTCACCAATTCATGGACATTTGCATCATTTTTAGTTTTTGGCTATTAGGAATAAAGATACTATAAACATTCTTTTATAAATCTTTGGGAGGACATATGTCTTCATTTCTCTTGGGTAAATTCCTTGGAGTAGGATTGCTGGATTGTGTGGTAAAAGTATGTTTAACTTTATAAGAAACTATGAAACTTTTCCAAAATGGTTGTATAATTTTTCATTTCACCAGTGATATATGAGAGTTGTAGTTCTTTCATATCCTGGTTAACATTTGGTTTTGTCAGTTACTTTGAAAATTTTAGTCATTTTAGTGGTATCTTACTTTTGTGCTTTTTTTTAATGGCCATCTTCTTTGGTAAGTCATCTATTTGAATCTTTGTCTTTTGATTGAGTCATTTATTTCATATTGTTGTATTGTAAGAGTTCTTTATATTTTTGGATATAAACCCTTTATTAAATATGTGATTTAAAAACATTTTCTCTTAGTCTGTGACTAATCTCTTTACTTTTTAAAAAGCAGTGTCATTTAAAGCAATTTTTTTATTTTTATGAAATCCAATTTATAAATTTTTTGTTTTGTGGTTTGTGCTTTTTGTGCCCTAATACATTTTTGTTTAGTGCAAGGTCACAAAGATTTTTTCCTATGTTTTCATTTAAGAGTTTTAAAACTCTTATGTTTAGGTCTGCAATACATTTGAATTAATTTTTGCATATGGTATGAACTAAGGGTTGAGGTTTGCAATTTTTTGCATATGAATATTCAATTAGTTCAGCACCATTTGATGAAAAGACTGTTTTTCCTATTATATTATCTTGATAATTTGCCTAAAATTAATTGACACTATATATGTGGGTCTGTTTTTGGATTCTGTCTTCTGTTATGTTCATCTATGTGTCTCTCCTTACACCAGTATCATACTATCTTGATAACTGTAGCTTGATAGTAAATTTTAAAATCATTTATAGTAAGTCCTTTAATTTTGTTATTTTTTAAAAGAATTGTTTTGGCTATTTTCATTTTGTTGTATTTTAATATAAACTTTAGAAGCATTGTGTCAATTTCTATAAGAAATAAGCCTGTTCAGATTTTGATTGAGATTATATCAAATCTATAGATCCATTTGGCAAGAATAGTCACTCTATTGAGGTATTTCTCTATTTTTCTCAGCAACATTTGGTAGTTTTCAGTATAAAGCTCTTACACATGTTTTGTAACATTTATGTCTAAATGTTTAATATTTTGGATACTATTGAAAGTAGTATTATTTTATTTCAATTTGCAATTATTTGTTGACATGTACAGAAATGTAATTGCAAAGAAAAACAAATATATTGACCCTGTATCTTGCAGCTGTGCTGAGCTTTATGAATAGATTCTTACAGTTTTTTAATAGATTCCTTAGAATTTTGTTTGTAGACCATCATGTCATTAGCAAATAAGGGCAGTTTTTCCTTTGCCATTTTGATGCCTTTTTAAAATTTTCACTTAATACATTGTTAAGACCTCTAGTAAAATATAGAATTGAATTGGTGAAACTAGACACCATTGCCTTGTTACCAACCTTTAGAGAAAGTTAGCCTTTTATCATTGACTCTGATGCTAGCTCCAGGCTTTTTGTAGATGCCCTTTATCAGATTGAGGGAGTTCCTTTATGTTCCCAGTGGGCTGAGAATTTTTACCATGAATGGATGTTAACTTAGTCGAATCTTTGTTCTGCATTGGTTTAGATGATCATGTGACTTTTATTTTTCAGTCTGTTGACAGGATGAATCACATTGATCTGTTTTCCAAAATGAACTAACATTTCACTCCTGGGCTAAGCCCCACTTGGTCATGATGTATTATCTTTTTTACTGGACTCAGTTTGTTAATATTTTGTCAAGGATTTGGGGATTTGGGGTCATTTTTTTCCTGTAATGTTCTAATAGCAAGTTAGTGCTGATCTCATAAAATGAGTTGGGAAGTGTTTTCCCCTCTTTTAGTTTCTGAAAGAGTTCATGTAGAATTGATACTGTATTTTCTTTAAATGTTTTGTAGAATTCACTAGTAAAGTTGTCTGGGACTGGAGTTTTCTTTGTGGGAAGGACTTTAACTATAAATATAATCTCTTTAATAGCTATTTGGCTATCTAAGTTTTTCCCTCTCTTCTTGAGTGAGTTTTAGTGAGAAATTTGTCTATTTCATCTAAGTTGTCAAATTTATTGTGTTGACAAAAGAATGCCCAGTTTATTAAAAAGTCTTATAAGAGCCTATTTGAGCCAAAGTTTGAGGACATGTTCTGAAGCAAAATCTCAACAGAGTGAGAAAATGCTGTGGAGAATGGCAGTTTTGCAGCTTATTTTTATATGTTAAAATAAAAGGAGAGGATGTAAGAAGGGTTACATAAATCCATTGGTGGTAAATTAAAGGAATAGGAGAAAGCAAAGCAGGAAAATCTCTTGAGACTGGATGAAAAGCAAAATGGAGAGATACATACTTCTTTTACATTGGCATGTACAGGATAGTTAATATTTACAGCACTTAGAGGTGGTATGCAGGGAACAAGATAATCATGAGGGGTTCTGTGGTCTCATGCTGTGGTGCCAGCAGGTATGCTTTTGAGGAGTCTGGAAAAGAAAATTACTCTGACATTTCAACAGTACTTTATCCTAGATACACAAAGATAATAGCCAGCCTTACTTAAGGTAAAGATGACCTTTGTCAATGAAGCTCCAGGCCTAGGACATGACTACGCACCATGACCTGCTGTTAGTTAGGAATTTTTATGTCCAGACCATCCTGTGTTGTTGCTTTTGGTTGCAGAGTTTGTAAGGCCTGCCATGCAGATCCCCCCTTAGCTTGTCAGGTAGTGATGTGGCTGCTTTCTCATTCACAGTTGCCATGAAATTGTTTAGAATATTACCTTATTCTTTCTAATGTCTGAGGGATCTGCAGGGACAGACCTTTTATTCATAACATTGGTAGATAGTTTGAGTCTCAGTCCTTTTTTCTTGATCAGTATTCACAGAGGTTTATCCATTTCATTATCTTTCCAAACACCAGCTTTTGGTTTCATTGATGTTGCTTACTATATTTCTGTTTCTTGTTCCAGTGTTTTCTGCCCTTATCTTCATTATTTCCTTCTCTTACTTACTTGGGATTTAATTTGCTCTTGCTTTTCTGATTTCATAAGGTGGAAACTTAGATAATTGATTTAGACCTTTCTTCTTTTCTAATAGCATTTAATGCTATCAATTTCTCTGTAAGCACTGCTTTATCTGGGTCCTACAAAATTTTAAGTTTTATTACAATTTTAATTTAGCCCAGAATATTTTCTAATTTCCCTTGTGATTTCTTCTTTGACCTGAGAGCTATTTAAAAGTGTGCCGTTCATTATCCAAATATTTAAGGATTTTCTTGATGTCATTCTGTGGCTGATTTATAGTTAATTCCACTGTTGTCAGAGAACATACCTTCTATGTTTTTAATCCTTTTAATTTTATTGAAATTAGCTTTTTTGCTCAGAATGTTATCTTCTCCTTAAATATTTTATGAACATTTGAAAAGAAAGTAAATTCTCTGACATGAAGTGTTGTATAAATTAGGCTGAGTTGCTTGATAGTGTTGTTTAAGTCTTCTATATAATGATTTTTCTAGTTTTTCTATCAATTATTGACAATAGGGATATTTAAATCTCCAACTATAATTGTTGATATGTCTATTTCACTTATTGGACATTATCTATTCACATATTTCATTTGCCCCATTCTCTCTTCTCCTTTTGGGACTGGGACTCCAGTTTCATGTATGTTGGGAAATTTGGTATTGTTTCATAGCTCTTGGGGTTTTTTTACTGATTGTTTCTCTCATTTTATGTTTGAATGAATAGTTTCCATTGACCTATCTTCATGTTCATTTATTTTTTCTTCTGCTGTGTCCAGATTGTTGACAAGCCTGTCTAAAGAATTTTTCATCTCTGATGTTGTATTTTTTTATTTAATCTTTTCATCTGACCCTTTAAAAAATAGCTTTCATGTCTTTGCTGAAATTCCCCATTAACCATACATTTTGTCTACCTTTTAGTACCAGATCTTTTAACACATTCATAATAGTAGTTACAATGTTCCTGTCTGGTAGCTATTTCTGGGTTTCGATCTGTTGCCTGTTTCATCTCTTGACAGGAGGGTATTTTTTTTCTTTGTATATTTTGTTTCTTTGTATATCTTGTTGTTTTTAATCAAAGGCTGAACATTCTCTCTAAAGGAACAGATAAATAGTATATAATGCCCAGAATAGCATACCGTACCATGGAATTTGTAAGTCTTTATGCGTAAAATGCTCATTGACCATCCAAAGTGAGTGTTATTATTTTCTCCATTTTAGAGCCAAGAAAACTGTGGGGACGAGAGGACAACAATACAGCAAGTGACAGTGCCAGGGATAAACTCAGATTTGAATCGTGGTGGATCCTTTCCCTAACTGTGATGTGGGATATGGTGGCCCTGGGGAAATGGCACTGGAGTGATACAAGATTGGACACTAGGAGACCAGTCAAAGCTGTCCCAGAAGTGCAGGCATGGCACTGAATGTCCCCCAGAGATCACTAACTGAAATGCCCAGAATCAACAGAGCTCATGTAAGTAAATACACATAGAGATGGTATACTCGTAAGGCTCACTATTAAGAACAAACTAGGGAGTGAGGGAACCATGGTGAACTGGTCGCACATGCTTCTTCCCAGAGGGACAGCCATGACTCAGTTCTAAGGCTGACCATGTCAGGTGCAAAAGCATGATGAGTATTACTAGTTCTTACGATGTTTTGAAAGAAGCCAGAAATCTGAAATATTAAATATGAAGTATCCTAATTTCAAAGGTAGGACATAGGTATAATAAAAAAAAAGTCCATGTGGACCACATTGTGAGGAATAAGCAAAACAAGTCCATAGATGACGTCTGGCTCTCAGGCTGTGGGCCACATGCTCCTGGTGGTAGCAGAGGGTCCGCCCAGGCATTGCTACAGCTGTGGACATGGGGTTTTACCATACATGCTTTTGGCCCAAAGGGCTAGATGGCAGACTCATGGGCATTGTCTATCAACATGAAGCCAGTCGTTGGTTATATATACCCTTGGCTTCACCAGCCTGGAAGTATGGTAGCTGTTAGCCCATGTATACTCCTGAGTAAGGCAGTGTGAGAAAGGCTCTCCAGTGTGGTGGTTCATAGTCTGAATTGGCATCTTTGACCTTCTATTTACTAACAGAGTATATTATTTACTTTCTGTACCAGTGATTTATACATAAAATAATAATAATAATTTGACCTACTTCCAAGGGTGGCTGTGAGATTTGAAAAGATAATAAATATTAAGGAATTTAAAAAAATAATCTGGCATTGGTAAGTGTTCTCCAAATATTAGCTTCATATTTCTTCCTTCCTGGCCTTTATTTGAGTCATTTATCTGCTGCTTCTGATGCATTGGCCCCTGACAAAATTTACTTAGTATTGTCCAGAGCCCTCAAGATGCCAAGGCTGCATTTATTCATTCATTAAGAAAATATTTATTGAGTGCCCATTATGTGCCAGGTTCTTTTCCTGGCATTGGAGAATTATCAACTGTGAACACAATAGAGAAGGAGTTTGCATTGTAGTGTACAGGGCTGGCAATAATCAGGAAAACAAGTAAATGAACAAAACAATTTTCAATTGCTCACTGCTATGAAGAACATGGGAATGGTGATGTGATAGAGCATGAATACAAGACTAGGTACGCAAGAAAAGCCACTCTGAGGAGGTGTCATTTGACCTGAGGTTTGAATGACAAGAAAGTATCCTTTCATTTAAAATGTAGAAGAAGAGTATTTCAGGCTAATGGCACAGTAACTACAAAGGTCTTGAGGCAGGGATAAGCTTGGCCAATTGAGGAATCAGGCAAAGTGTCAGAGTGTCTGGAGTACAGAGAATACAGGGATAAGAGGAAAGAGGTAGTAGATCAAGACAAAGATTTTGGTTATATTGTATGTTAGGCCCTAGGTTAAAGTGACAAGACCTGATTGGTGTTTCCAATGGATCACAATTGCTGTAGCATTGATGATGAATTGGAGAGAAACAGGAGGGGGAGCAGAAAAGACAATGGCCCCGCTGTGGACTACTGTGGAAAGGGTAGAGGACACAGGGAGAATGGCTTTTCCCAAACTTTTTTCCTTCCATCCCTCCCTCCCTCCTTCCTTCCCCTGGTTCAGTAGCCATTATGAGTGTCTGTTGTGTGTCAGCAATGCATTAGGCAAGAGGAATACACAGATATATGGTATCACCATGAGCTCTGCTACCATGGAACTTTCAGTCGAAGTCCCTCTCTGCGGGCTGGGTCCTCAAGCAGTGCTGTGTGTACACATGGTCCTTCATGAACATTAATCCTGTGTGGTCACTTGAAGTGCATGTGCTTTTATGTGAGCTCACCACTAGGGAGAGTAGCCGTGTAGGATTCTCTCCTCCTTTGGCATTTTCCCGGCAACTTCCTACCTCCCTCAGCAAAACAAAGGGATATAAATGTGGAGCTACAAAGTGGATATGGGGGGAGGGGAGAAAGAGGCCTCTGAACTTATCTGCCGGAAGCCTAGAACTTTGTTGAAGTCTTTACACATGTTTGTGCACATCAGGTAGCAGGGGTCTCAACCTGCAGGAAATCATTGAGAGAATTCCAGGTCATACAAATAACCTTTGTTTCTGGTCTGCTTTCAATAAGGGCAGGCTTTTTTTTTTTTTTTTTTTTTTTTAAGATGAATTTTTTTAAGGTAGTGAAACAACATTGCCTAGTCTGGAGAACACTTTTTCAGATTCAATTCACAACCACCAGCTCGTGTGTGGAGTTCTGGGTGTAACCACATTTCTTAAATGGTAAAGAAGATGGACAATCTGCTTTCTTCAAATGAAACCAAGCACCTAATAATGGTCTTTCACTATCCATTAGTCAGAAGTCTGTGCAAAGAACTCCCAAGAAAGTCTGCTGGGTGGACTAAACTTATCTTCATCTTCTTTACAGAGAAGAAATATCAGTTACACTTTCTAATGGCAAGAGGGAAGCTTCATGTTACAAGAGAACAACAGGGAGTAGAACAAAATTTAGTAGGTTTTATATATCAGGAATCTAGTCATTTGGAGTGAACAAAGATAGGAGAATTCTGGTGAAAGGACATGTGAAAATCAGCTTGAATTAGTTGCAGAAATTATTTTCATGGCAATGGAATCTTTATTTCAGAATATTATTCAGAGACTCGATATGCAAAAGAATGAAAATAGATGTTTTAAAAGTGGGGTGGTAAGTAGGGCTCAGTCTGTGGCCACCCACCCCAAATCTTGCCACCCCTGGAAAGTTGTGGAGCCTTAGTCCTTCAGGGAACCCAGTTGGGGCCCTCTTGATTAAAACCATGATAGAGAACAAAGATTGTATTAATACACTTTCCCCCAAGTTAAATTTTATTTAGAGTATATCAAATACGAGGCACTTTGCTACAATTTACATACAAAGCATCACACATGATCCCATGAAAAGAGTATTATTATGCCTGTTTTCAAGATGGGGACACAGACATTCAGGATGGCTTGATTATGTGCCCAAAGTTGTGTAGTTACTAAGTGGTAACTCCTGGCTTCAAACCCAGGGCTGAGTTTGAAGCTTCTTCTTTTAACAAAAGCTGCTTCTTTTAACCAACCAACTCTACTGTCTCTGTCTCTTTAATGGATTTCTTCAGGTATTATAAAGAGCAGAAGAGTGTCAGAGGATGTTTATAGAAAGGAAAGAGGGAGGAGGAGGAAAAGGAGGAAGAAAGAGTATTGTGGAGGAGGAGGCAGAGGCAGAGGGAAGACTTGGGCTAATGACAAAGAGGAAATAAGTGTAAAACTATAAAAACCCAAGGAACCAACTGCTAAGAAAGGAAACTCCATGGAAAATCCAAAGAAAGATAATACCACGAGGAGAGAGAGAAAGGAGGTGGGGCTCAGACATAAAATTGCTGCTTGTACTAGTGACCAAAATGCCAAGATTTCAGCTAGAACCAAACCCTCTGGTTTCTGTTGTGATCTGATTAGTCATTCAAAGCCAGGTTAACCAACAAGCACCAGGAGACTAACTCAGGACACAGGAGTCTGTAAGTGGAACTTAGCAGTCTTTTGGGACACCAGGCTCATGAGGCCATATGGTGCCCATCCCCTGGATGGTGGCTTTCCATGATGTCAAACGATCATTTTTTGCTAGGTTGCTGAGATGACTGGGTTTTATGGACCAACAGTGAAGTAAATAACCTAGGGGACAACCCAGAAAACAAGAATCTGGCTGTGGGATGTATTTTCTAAAAGTATAAAGCAGGGAAAAGAAACCAGTGAGAAAGCTCTTGGCTTGTTTGTGGTGACTGGTCTCCATCATTGGCTCATTCATTTGTGCCAAATCAGTTGCCAGTATGCATAGTATCCATACCATGGTCTTGGGTAGAGTTGGTGGCATAGGCCCTACTGGATAAGTGGGTGACAGCTGGAATGAAAGCACCTGTCCTGAGTGACATGGGGCAGATCACGTCCTGATTCTCTGCCTCCTATCACTTCTCTGAAGCACTCTGGTTGTATTTGCTTCTTACCGACTTCTTCAGATAAGGGATGTAGAGTTACAAGGCAGGAATGTTATAAAGCATCTTGAGTCTCCTGGGAAGGAAAAGAAAGAAACATTCATTGAAGACCTTCTGTATCCCAGGCAATTCACATTGCCTTCTCAGGTCAGATTTTCCTCAAGCTCTACCGTAGGCAGTATTAGCCCCATTTGGTAGAAGATATTCAGAGATTTCTGAGATTGGGAGAAACTGTGCTGGTTGTCCAATTCTTCTCCACTCCTTTTTGCACCCTTTTCTTTTAGGTACCCTGTACCTCTTGTGGTAAACATTTTCAATGCTTAGCCCTAACCAAAGTGCACCAGGGTAGGTAACAAATGGCCTTGGGAGGCAGTCAGGAATAGAGTAACAGGGAGAGGAGGGTGGTTACACGGGCAGTTCATATAAAGACGTTCCACTCTGAGGAAAACACTGCTATACTAGTTTAATGTTTAATTTTGTTTTGCCTGTCATCAAAACTACCACGTTCTTTCTCTTCTCTTCAAGTTTTGCTTTCTGTTGGTAGAAGTGGGTGGTGGCAATGAGCTAATCAGATAAGCTAACCTCTACTGATGGGTGAATTAGCTAATGGGCCACACTCCTCCCATGACATCATGCCATACTCGGGTTAAGTACTCCCTTCTGATAGTGACCCCTGAGATTGACAAATGGTGGGAATTCACACTTCTGCACCAGCATCCCTGCAACCACACCCTTGGGACAGCCTCTGGCATGGGGCTGGGCAGGAACTGCCATGGGGCCCAACCTTGCTTCCCTCCAGCTGTGACATCAGTATAAGATGGCCAGAGTCTAATGATTGGACTAAAAAGTCTGGGTTCTGTATTATGTGATGGCCCCATGAGGAGTGGGAGGGTGGAGAGGCATGACAATTTTGAAGTCGTTTAATACTATTTAAGTTAATCACATTGGAAATCCCTAATAAACATGTACTTTCTTCAAAGCTAAAGAATACATTTGTGGTGAAAAGGAAGAATATCTAGGAAGGTATAAAGAGTAAAAGTCCCTGTCCCTCCTAACTCTCAGTCTATTTCCATCAAGAACGTAACTACTGTGAACTTCTTGTCAGTATTTAAACTGAGATAGACCAGCTGTAGCTTGAATATCCTATCCTCAGAGAAACAACAAACAAACTTGATCTTCTTTCCCTTTTTCTACCCTCAGGGCAACAAATGACAAGACTGGGACCTTGTTCTTACTTTTGGCTTACTTTTGGCTTGTTCCGTACTTTTGGCTTTCTCTGTCCACTGCTGTAGAACCCCACTTTACTCTCACCTTTTCCATTTCAGAAAATGCCTTTTAAAAAAGTCAGTGGCTTATACTTGAGTGCAGAAAAGATTGTAATGAATATAAAATGTGGGATCTGGAAGGAATTTTCCAAAATTATGGAAGCTGAGTCCCCAGAAAAATGAATACATGTACTATCTTGGGTTTGTATAATGTTTCACTGTTTGCAAAAGGGCTTTCCTGTTCATCATTGTACATGACCCTCTTATCAGCTCCTCATGTGGGGGTAGGCAGTATGATTTCCACTGTGTAGATGAGGAAACTGATGTTCCCAGAGGTTGATTCCCCAAGAGCCAATGCACGCATTGTCCTCGGGACATGGGCATGGCAAGCCGTACATCTCACTGGCATTAACAGTCCTGTGGCGGGATCTCAGGTGTGATAAGGAGAGGGTGGAGATGTAAAGTATTTCCTCAAATTGCAATACTTGGGAGGCTGGCTATTTTGCATAAATTGGCAACCAGCCCTGGCTCAGGTACTCTGCTGACTTCACTTTCCAGGTTTACTTTGGCTCCTGCCTTGGGTTTCCCAGGCATGGGAATGGCACCACCATTGCTTGAAGCAGAGGATCAAGTAGAGCTACTGGCTTTCAGCCACATTTAGCTAATAATTAAACCTCTCCAAGCCCTAACTTTCTCACCTTCAAAATGGACTTAATAACACCTATGTGTAGTGACTAATTTTTTAATATTTTATTGATTATGCTATTACAGTTGTCCCATTTCTCCCCCATCATTCCCCCCCACCCTGCACACCCCCTCCCACCCACCTTCCCCCCTTTAGTTCATGTCCATGGGTCATAAGTTCTTTAGCTTCCACTTTTCCCACACTATTCTTGCCCTCCCCCTGTCTACTTTCTACCCACCGTCTATGCTTCTTATTCTCTGTACCTTTTCCCCCTCTCTCCTCCTCCATGCCCCTGTTGCTAATCCTCCATGTGATCTCCATTTGTAGTGACTAAGTTTTATAGGACTGTTAAGTTAAATGGGAAAATGGATGTCAATGGCTTAGAGCTATGGCAAGTGTACTGTCCATGCCCAATAAATGTTAGCTGTGATGGTGAGCACAGTGGATAGTGATGGTCCAGGTCCTGCAAGCAGGCTGCTTGGGTTGTATCTCACCTCCAGCAGTTTCTGCTCAGCCGTGAGTGAGCGCGTTACTGTGATTCAGTTTCTTCAGTGGTAAAATGGCAGGGCAAGAGAAGGTGCCTCTGAATTGCTGTCACATTGAGATGATCTGTACAGAGTGCTTAACACAGTGTGTGGCATATCATAGGCACTCAGGGAATGCTGTTCCTCATGGTCACGGAGGCACAGCCTCGGTGAGACTTGGTCAGGGATGGCTTCCCATGCAAGTAGTACCTGGGTTGTGTGCTGGCAGGTGTAAAGGAGAGAGCCTGGTGAAGAAGGGGGGGAAGGTGTCACAGCAGAGCTGTCCAGAGGTGTGAAAGCACAGGGTGTGCCCTCAGAGCTAATGAGGGGTCTGGTGGGTTTGGGTCCCCAGGTCAAGGTAGGATGTGGGACAAGTTGAGGTGGAGTGGAAGGCAGTATTTGGAACCTCAGGGGCTTGTATGCCCTCATGAGGAGCCGAGAGCCCTGGGGGAGCTGGGCCCCATCTCTTGAAGGTAAACATATTCACAGACAAGGAATTAGTTGGTTTAAACAAGTTTTGGTTTATTGACATCTGCCAACCTCTACCTGCTAATCAAAGGCTGAAGGCTCAAACTCTGGCTGGCTGCTCTGGGAATAGGCCATTAATCAACTAATGACTTCCACTTTGGCAGAGAAGGAAATGCTAATAGCTGGAGGCTGATCTTATGATTAGAAGAAAGGAAAGCTGTTGTAAGTTGTTACAGGGATATAAAAACAAGTTGACTTTAGATTTCCAACAGGGCTTTATTACCCATTATCAGATAGGAACAGATTTGTTTATCAGATTGCCCTAGAAATTAAGTTGTTGAGGCTGCCAGAGAGGCAAATTCTGAGGTGGGTGGAGAAGGAGGAGGTGCCAGGGATGGTAATGGTGGTAATTACAGTTAAGAGACCACAGGGGCAGCAGAGGGGTGGCTGGTTCCTCATCAAGGAGGTTGAGTAGAAAGAGCACTTGACATGAGTCTAGAGTCCTGGGTGCTGGTCTCCCCTCGGCTCCTAGGGTCTCAGAAACAGTGAACAGTGTTCTGTGAAACAGGGATAATAACACTTAATTGAGTGGCGTGACCAGGCTGTCGGATGATCACGTGTGAAAGTGTATGTCTGCGGAGACACTTTCTAAGATGCACCTAGAATAAAACCCAACTCAGCCCCCATTGCCTAGTCCTTCTGACAGATTACAAAACACTCCAGTCTCTCTCCTAACGTTTGTGCATTGACACATGTTCTTGCTTTTGCTAGAACTTTCTTTGGTCATCTCTTCTCATGGCTTTTCGGCCTCATCTGAGCTTCTATGCCACTTCCTCAGAAAGGTCTTTCCTGATTTATTAAAAGTATGCCCCTCCTTCTGAGCCTCCACTGTCCAAGAGAGTTAGTGGTTTAGAGCCCAGGCTCTGGGTCAGAAACTTCTTGGGTTCACATTCAGCTCTGATATAGACTAGCTGTTTGACCTTGGGTAATAACTAGTCTCTCCGTGCCTCAGCTTTCACACCAGTAAGATAGAATATAGTATTACCTCACAAAGTGGTGGGGACAATGGATGACTTTAATTGGTGCCCGCTATTGAAACCGTTAGAGCACTCTATTTTTTGGTCTAGCACTAAGCATGTCTGTAATTAATTCATTTGTGTGTATGTTTATTACCCGACACCCACTCACTTCTATCATGGGACCTCCATGAGGGCTGTGACCATGTCTTTCTCATCCGTTCTCATGTACCATGTGTATAGCACAGTTCCTGACACTGAGCAGGTGCTCGAGAAATGGTTGTTGGATCAGGAACACACTGAGTGAGTGTTTCCTGGAACCAAGCTCTGGGTGTGACTGAGGCAGTGTGGGGACCGGAGAGGTGCCTGTCAGATGGCTGTGCTTCCCATTCGTCGTTCTTTGCTGTGCAGTGCTTTCACTTACGTAATGAGCCAGCAGTGAAATCCCAGACACCTGAGTGCTTGCCCTCCAGCCAGCCCAGTATATGACCACAAAAAAGGGGAAGAAAAGAATAAGAGAAAGACGAGCTCCAAACTGCATGCTTCTTGGGACAGAAAAATGAGCTGTCTTTTTCCCAGAGTCATGTGAGCAGCTGACAGGGGGCGGGGGGAAGGGCATGTTTTTCTGGGCCCCAGAGTGCCAAGTGGTGCGGAATGAAAGGCCCTGGCCTGGGTGTCGGTGGTCAAGGCTTTATCCACCCCTGTCCCTGATCTGCTGGGCAACTTTCCTCAAGTCACTTTACCTCTCTGGGTCTCGTCAGCGTCCTCACCTGCAAATTGAGGCAATTGGAATAGATGATTAGAGTGCCATACAGTTTTAGTTTCGTCTATAGATCTGCTGTGATTATTAATAATTACCTTTTTCGTTCTGTAAGGGGCCTGTAATGGATGATGAATTATAAGATTAGTTTGATTCAAATCTTTTCCAGTTATCATATTTTGTCTTAAAATTTATTTTTTCTGACTGCCTGCTCCTGCCTCTGCCCCACCCCAGATCCAGGCTCAAACAAGCTTCATGCCCTGAGCTGTTGACCTCCAGCCAAAGAAAGTGCCAGTACTATGCATCTGTTCTCTGGCTTCCAGCAGGGCATGGGAAAAGAGAGTAAGGGCACTGAGCCACACCAGCTAGGGCTATACCTTCATTTTTATAGCCCTCTTAGCACTAAGCTGACGCCTCACATATGGAGACTCAGTAACTAGTAGTTTAAAAAAATATGGGTATATTTGTTGTGGTTTCACATATGAGTGTACCCCCATTAATGCCTTTCACAACATTATAATCCCCTGCTGCCCCTTTCACTACAACCTTGTCAGTGGCCACTTTTTATGCTAACTGCCACTGGGCAGGGCTCTAGAATGTTACTCTTTCCTGGCTGCTTCAGGCCCAGGCATGGTAATGGCTTCCCTAGGTGCATCACTCTTCCCAGCTAATCCCTTAACTCTGCCCACACCTCTGTATACAGTCCCTTCATCCAACTCTCTTCAGTTAAGTTTGAAGTGTCTGCCTATTTCCTGCTGCACTTGAACAAATACAAGGCTCTTTAATACAGGGAGAACTTTAACCTAAAAGTAGACAGCTATATTGATGCATCTTGGGTGTCTAGGATGTGGACTGGCTTGGGGTATAACTGGTAGCATGAACAAAGGGGAGGGGGCATGCTGATGGCTTTTGAACCAAATGCCTTTGGGAGCCACGGTAGCAGCATGAAAATAAGACTAAGAAACTTACAGTACTTGATTGGCATGTGAGTAGAACTCTTACTACTTATTCAATGCACATTTGAGAAATGTGCATTGAATAAGTAGTAAGAGTTCTACCCCCCAATTTTGTCATGAACATTTTCAAACTACAGAAAGTTCAAAGACTTGTACAGTGACTATCCATATACTCACCATCTAGATTCCATAAGAAACATTTTTCTGTACTTGCCTTATCATGTATCCATCCAATCATCTAATCCTCTATCCATCTACCAATCCATCTTATTTTTAAAATACATGTTCAAGTAAATTGCAAACATTATTATATTTTTTTCTTCTAAACACTTTGGTAAAATAGTAAGATTTTTTTCATTGCAGAAGCCATTGGAGCTAATTGTCAAACTTTCTGACAATACGATATATGTAAAGTGAAGAGAAAAATCTCTCTGTTCTCTTCTATCTCTTGTTCCCCAGGCATCAGTGCTAGTGAGCAGTTCCAAACATTCATACAGACATAAATTTCTGATATTTTACAAAGCTAGAATGATAGCATTCTGGTTCTTTTGCAGCTTGCTTTTAAAAAATCAAGTATATCTTGAAGTAATTCTTTCCCATCAATAATTACAGTTTATCTTAACTGTTTTTAGTGGCTGTAGAATTTTTATATTATATAATTTCATTCTTTTAACCACTTATCACTGATGGACATTTATACTGTTTTCATTTTTTTAATAAACAATGCTGCAGTGAAGATCCTTATGCATTGCTTCATTCAACAAATATTTACTAAGCACCTACTATGTGTCAGCATGGTTCTATACTCTGGGAATACTAGGGGAATAAGACAGATAAAATCTCCACGTGGAAATTTCATTCCTGTGAGGAAGATATTAAGTAATAAGTCAGAAAATGACAGTAGCAAAATAAATTTTAGCTAGCTATAAAGAAAATAAAGCAGAACAACATGATCCATGGTGGTACTTTACAAAGATGACCTGGGAAGCCTGTTTTGAGGAGGTCACATCTGAACTGAGACTTGAATGATGAGAAGGAGTGAGCTATGCCAAGTCCTAGGGCACATGTGCAGCAAATGCAAAGGCCCTGAGTGGGAACAAGCTTGGGGTGTTTGAAGACTAGAAGAAGCGGAGGCAGTACTACTGAAGTACATAGAAAATGGCTGGAAATGAGGTTAGAAACATAACCAGTGGCCAGATTATATGGGACCAAGGAGTTTGAATGTTATCCATAGTGCAGTATATTAGATTTATTTCAATTACTGGAAAATCATAGAATAAAACTAGCTCTGTCTGACCTGTGTGGAATAGAATGTGAATTAAAAATTTCATGTATCTGCTTTATTGCAGCATGGGAAGCCATAGCTTTACCCCAGGCTGTGTGGCATCCTTTAAACACAGTGATGTCAGAATGAGAGAGGTCTGTGTTCAAATTCCAGCTCTGTTGGTATACATCCAAAAGAAATAAAAGTAAAGCCTTGAGCATTTGCACATCCATGTTCATAACAGGATTATTCACAATAGTCAAAAAATAGAAGGCAACCCACTATGCACTGATGGATGGGTGAATAAATAAAATGTGGTAGATACTTACAATGGAATGTTGCTCAGCCTTGAAAAGGAAAAGAATTCTGACACATACTACAACATGAATGAGCCTTGAGGATATTATGCTAAGTGCAATAAGTCAGGCACAAAAAGACAAATACTGTATAGTTCCACTGTATAGTGGAATGGTGGTTGCCAGGGGCTGGGAGAGGGAAAGAATGGGAAATTGTTTAATGGATATAGAATTTCAGTTTTGCAAGATGAAAAGCATTCTGGAGATTGGTTGTACAGTAATGTGAATGTACTTAACCCTACTGAACTATATATACTTAACAATGGCTACGATGGCAAATCTCATGTTATATGTATTTTACTATAATTTTAAGAATTAAAAATTTTAGTTCTATCACTTAGGGCAGTGTGACTTGGCCAGTTAGTCCCTCTGTGCTTAAGTTTTCACATTTGAAAAAGGGAGACAGTAATATCTGCTAGCTCTTGTGAAGACAGGATCAGATGCTCTCTGGTTCCCATCTTCTTTTGCAGAATTTGGAACCGCAGGCTTCCCAGCCTTCCCAGGCAGCTAAAAGACACTTTCAATGAATTCCAATAGAATTGCCCTTATACGTAATACATAGTAGATGCTCAGTGAACATTTGTTTACTGGCCAGCTGACAACCTACCTGTGTGGACATGATCTAGTAGGAAGCTATGTTCTGGTGCATAGTTAGCATTCCATAAATATTATATTTATGGAACAGGTGAATGAACAAAGCCAGTGATACATCTGGTCATGAATTGTAAAATAATCTGCCTGTTCCAGAATATACAAGATTTTTTCTCATCTAGTCCTATATGAGTTGCTTATGAAAATAAACTAACTGAAAGCCCCCCTGTCTGAATCTCATGTAAGCATCTGTATTAGCTTTCTGTTGCTAAAAAGTAACAAATTGCCACAAATATAGTGGTTCAGACAACAAATTTATTATCTTTCATTATCGGTTACACTTCTGACATGGGTATCCCTGGGCTAAAATCAAGGTGTCAGCAAGGGCTGCATACATCATTTGAGGTTCTAGGGAAGGATCTGTTTCCTTGTACATTTTGGTTGTTTGCAAAATTCAGTCTCTTGTGGTTGTAGGACTGAGATCCTGTTTCTTTGCTGGCTGTCACGGAGGGCCATTCCCAGCTTCTAGGGGCCTCCCTGTTCCTTGTGGCTGCTTCCTCCATCTTCTGCGTCAGCAACTCTCCTTCCTTCTCATCTCTGTTCAAACAGGGAAAGGTTCTTCACCTTTAATGACTGCATTAATTAGACTGGGCTTACCTGGGCAATCCAGGTTATTCTCCCCTTCTCAGGGTCCTGCATCGTAACCCCACACACAAAGTCCCCTTTAAAGATTTGATATCCTCTTTAAAGCATGTGAAGAGTTATTATTCTGTCTGTCATAGCATCTGTTATCACCTTAGAATGAATTACTATATTTTTTTAAGAGCAGGTAGCTGTCTCCCAGTAAAGAGCTTTGGGAATTGAGGCCAACAAAAGGGACATTTGAATGAAGGGAGGAGAGGTGAGGCACCAGTGATAATGCATTGGCAGGCCAGGAAGGGATGCTACTACTCCAAAAGGTTCCTGCCTTCGTGAAATCTAGGTCGCTAAAAGAATAAATATTCCAGACTTCCGGCCAAGATGGAGGCGTAGATAGACACACTGTGCCTTCTCTCACAACCAAAATTAAGGATAACAAAGATTTAGAAACAAGAAAATAACCAGAACTCACAGAAAACTGAACTGTACAGAAGTCCAACAACCATTCATCCAGACCGGTAAGAGGGGTGGAGTCGTGGCAGGAAAAAACGGAGGTGCAGACTGGGCAAGAAGGCAGCAGCGGCTGGCAGATCCCAGGCGCACAGGCGGCGGCTAGCAGACATGGGGCACAGGGTGGCAACTGTGGTGAGGCTGCGCAAGGCAGCTGGCCGACCAGGTGGTCCCACATTCGCGTGCAGATAATCCAGGCAAAGGGGAAGCGACAGAAGGGACTGGAATCCGAGAGAGAGCAGAGCAAGCACCTCTGTTCCTCTTGGACCCCGCCCCCACATAAAGCATCACTACCCAGCGACTGGGCTGCCCCGCCCTGGGGAACACCTAAGGCTCCGCCCCTTACTACGTAAGAGCCGCAACTAGAAAAAACAACCAAACAAACAAACAACCAGGATCAAAAATGGCTCAAACCGGAGAACAAATCAAAGCCCCAGAGACAATTCATCTAAGCCACCAAGAAATAGCCAACCTATCAGGTACACAGTTCAAAGCCCTGGTGATCAGGATGCTCACAGAATTGGTTGATTTTCATCACAAATTAGATGAACAAATGAAGGCTACAATAAGTGAAATGAAGAAAAACACACAGGGAACCAATAGAGATGGGAGGAAAACTGGGACTCAAATCAATGGAGTGGACCAGAAGGAAGAAAGAAACAAACAAACAGAAAACAAGGAAGAAACAATTAAAAAAAAAATGAGGAGAGGCTTAGGAACCTCCAGGACATCTTTAAACATCCCAAAATCCTAATTTTAGGGGTACCGGAAGGGGAAGAGGAAGAGCAACAAGTGGAAAACTTATTTGAACAAATAATAAAGGAGAACTTCCCCAATCTAGCAAAGGAAATAGACTTCCAGGAAGTCCAAGAAGCTCAGAGAGTCCCAAAGAAGTTGGACCCAAGGAGGAACACACCAAGGCACATCATAATTACATTACCCAAGATTAAAATGAAGGAGAGAATTCTAGAAGCAGCAAGGGATAAGGGCACAGTCACCTACAAAGGAGTTCCCATCAGACTGTCAGCTGATTTCTCAAAAGAGACCTTACAAGCAAGAAGGGGCTGGAAAGAAGTATTCCAAGTCATGAAAGTCAAGGACCTACATCCAAGATTGCTCTATCCAGCGAAGCTGTCATTTAGAATGGAAGGGAAGATAAAGTGCTTCTCAGATAAGGTCAAGTTAAAGGAGTTCATCATCACCAAGCCCTTACTATATGAAATGTTAAAGGGACTTATCTAAGAAAGAGAAGATAAAAATATGACAGCAAACTCACAGATATTAACAACCACACCTAAAACAAAAGCAAACTAAGCAAACATTCAGAACAGGAGCAAAAATACAGAAATGGAGATCACATGGAGGGTTAGCAACAGGGGAGTGGGAAGAGGAGAGGGGGGGAAGGTACAGAGAATAAGTAACATAGACGGTGGGTAGAAAATAGGGGGAGGGCAAGAATAGTGTGGGAAATGTAGAAGCTAAAGAACTTATGACACATGGGCATGAACTAAAGGGGGGGAATGTGGGTGGGAGGGGGTGTGCAGGGTGGAGGGGAATGATGAGGAAAAATGGGACAACTGTAATAGCATAATCAATAAAATATATTAAAAAAGAATAAATATTCCCAAATGCCAAGAAAGTTAAACTTTGTGTGTCTTACAGTTTCCCTTCAGATGAGTTTTGTCAAGGATAAAGCATTCTTCACCTGCCATGAATAATCATAATACCTTTCCCCATGATTCTCATCAATTGATTGGTTGGGTTCATTGCCAATAATTTAAGGGTATCTTTGCTGGCTTGGTGAGGCTTCCAGGTGTTGTCAGAACACATGTACTTTCGGTTCACCAGCACCAGCACCTGGCATTGGCTGTGCATGTTGTTATTGGCTCCTATAGCAGATTCAGCCACCCATCAGGTATCTAGTGGTGTCAATACAGAACTTCAGGTCACTTCCAGAGCTTCCTCTCTAGAGACTCCAGTTAAGTTACATTTCTAAGAGGCCATCTGTTTTAAGCCTTTTTCTATCTTTCTCTTTGCCATCTTCCTTCCTTCCCCATCTCTCTTTTCTTTCTCTCTCCTCTCTACTTTTCTCATGTTTTAGGATCAAAATAATGAAAAGGAATAGAAACCAGTTTAAGTCAGGGAATAACCCAAAGGAATAAGCAGCAGTCTAAAGTCACTGCTGTAATCTTCCCAGTAAAGGAATGTTTGTATTTTTTCTTTTTTTTTTGTTTGTGGAAATGATGCAACAAAAGGCTGAAGTCCTACTGCTTTGAGAGTGGAATGGGGTGGGGTGGGGTGGGGCAGTATGCTGCCCGTTGGTGTAGTAAAAACTGAGCTGAAAGGGAGGAGGAACTGTCCACTTCTGGGGCCACCGGTATTGTATACAGGTTTCAGGTAAATCGTGGTTGCAATTCTTCTGTGTGTCATCCCTACAGAGGGATGGTGGGGAGACTCTTGCCCAAGGTTTGCTGTGAGCTCAGGGGTGTGTTGGGCTTAGACCTTCTAGAAGCCACAGTGGGAAGCCAAAGTCCCTTCTGTGCTAGCAGAGGTCATAGCTCTTGGAAACCGGGATTGCAACACAGAGGAAACTCCCCCTTCCTGCCTCTGACCACACCCTCACTTCTCTTACACCCGGGCCTCCCAGTCACACCAGTCAGGCCAATGGGGACAGCTCTGGGAAGACATTTTGTTAAAAGGGGTTAGTGAAGTTGAAATCGGTGGCATGGTATCATCGAGAAGACTCCCTGGGAAACCCAACAGGAAAAAGAGTTAGTTGAGCCAAGAAAAACCACTAGGCCTTTCTTTTGACTTGAGGCATTGCTTACGTTTGAATAATAATAACCAAATTAAGAATAACAACTATAATGTGACTGTTGAGCCACAATGATGTGCTAATCACAGTTTTACAGGCAAGGTAGATATTTTCTGTATACTATAAGACATTGAAATTAAGGAGGAGAAAGGTTAGGAGAGTTGTCAAAAGCCACAGCACATGTGTGGTGGGGCTGAGATCCAAGTTCAAGTTCACTGATTTTAAAGCCTATTTCTCTTTCTTTCCCTTCCTTCTTCCCCCTCCTCTCCTCTCCTCTCCCCTCCCCCTTCCCTCCCTCCTTCCCTCCCCTCTTTCCTTCCTTTCCTTCCTTCCTCTTCTATTTTCTTTCTGTCATGTTTGCTTCATGTCTTTTTTTAAAGATATAAAATGTCACATACTCAGTAGAAGTCCCTTTGTGTCCCTCCCCTGTCACATTCCCCCACCCTCCTACCCAGAGGCTGTCTCTCAGCTGAGGTTAGAGAGTGTCCCTCCCATCTATCCTTACGTTTGTCATGGTTATAAATGCTATGGAGCATTGTGTGGTTTAAAAACTTACATATATGAAAGGGGCTAAAAGTATTCATTAACAGAGAAAGAAATACAAATGGCTGTTAACTACAAGAAAAGATTTACCAAAAAGATTAATCAGAGCAATACAAATGAAAATCACATTGAGATACCATTTTTTAAAACTGCCAAATTAGTTAATATTTGAGATTTAGTTATAGGAGAGGCTGTGGGGAAAGAGACACTTGGACTTTGATTGCGGGTGAGTAAATTGGTATAATGTCTGTATAGGGCAGTTTGGCAGTCTTTACCAAAAATGCAAATGTGTGACATTACAATAGAAATTTCATTTCTGGGAGTTCATCTATAGATATATTTATTAGCACATGTGTTCAAGGTTATTCAGTGAAGTATTACTTGTAAAAAAAAGGCCCGAAACAATCCACACAACCCTCAATAGGGAGCTGGTTGAATAAATTGCGGTGCATCTCTATAATGGAATCCTCTGTAGTTATAAAAAAGAGTGGAGGCACTCTCTAGGCTAACGTGGAAATTTTTCCAATGCATATTAAATAGGAAAAAATCAAAGTACAGAGGAATATGTATCCTGTGCTCCTTTTTGTGTAACAAAAGGGAAAATAATCCTATGTATCCATTTTTGTTTATATGTACAGAAACTCTGAAAGTTTACATATAAAAACTAGTAACAATTTGCATGTGGGAGGAAAGGGGGAGGACAAAGTAAAGGAGGAAGATTTTTAAATTGATTCCTTAAAATTTTTTGAGCAATGTGCATAGACTGTGTTATCTATTTTAAAAATTAAATTAAAAAGTTAGAGTGAGATCATACAGTACAAGTCACTCTGCAACTAATCTTTTCCAATCTGGTTTATGTTTTCAAGGCCTGTACATGTGGTCATGACCTTGATCTTTCCTTTAATTATGCTGCCTTGAACTGTAGAATCTGATAGCTGGAAATGCTCCTGGAGATCACCGCCTCCTTACTTTTATATTACAGAAAAGGAAAATGAAGGTGCAGAAATGTCAAGTGGCTTGCCCAAGGTGGCCCTGCAGGTTGATGGCAAAATTGGGGTTGGCCTTCAGATCTACCAACCCTGACTGTCTGGGGCTGCCTTTCTCCCCACTCTCCTAATGCCAAAACCACCTCCTAATTCTTACTAAGAGGTTAGTAACTTAATGTGTTATCTTTTCCTAGGGATGTTTGCCTTTTAAAAACAAAACAAATAGCCCTGGATGGTGTGGCCTGGTTGGTTGGAATGTCATCCTGTACACTGAAAGGCTGTGAGTTTGATCCTCAGTCCTGGTGCGTACAGGATGCAACTGGTCTGTTTCTTTCTCACATCAATGTTTCTCTTCTCCTTTTCTCTCTCTATCTCTGTCTGTCTCAGAAAAGCAATGAAAAAATGTCCCAGGTAAGGGTAAAAAACAAAACAAATAAACAAAACCAAAACTCTCCCACAAAGATAAACACCACCAAGCAGCAAACTGAGTGGTCACTTTTTTTACACAGTAGGGATTGTTCCCATCTCAGAAGTCCGAGAGAGGCTTTGGGATGAGGGAAATGGTGGGGTGGGGGATGCTAATGGTGGAGTCTGTAGCCATGGATGAAGTAAACTTTGTAGTATCTCCTCTCTCTTTTCCTACTCTTAGGTAAATAAACAGATAAATAAAAGGAAAAGAAAAAAGACAAACCCCAAAACTAAACAACGAGGCCATTGCTTATTTACTTACAAGATTGGTTCCACCTTCAGCTCTCAAAGGAACTAACTTGTGGTTCAAATTGGTGATAGCATTCTTATGAATATCGTTAAAGTAACAAAGTGTTAGACTTTTTGTTGCCACAGAGACCATCAAGGCACTAGTAAGCTATCCCCCCACGTTGACTGAGATCTTTGCAGGTCACCTCCTCTGGTCCATCCCTCTGCCATCAGGCAGGACACCATTATCAGTCCTGATAGGTGAGGACCTTTTGGGATTTACCTTGATAAATGACCCCTGTCCGTCCTTCTGGAGTTCTTATAATCAAGCACTGTGCCAGAAGTGGTGAGAATACAAAAGCCCTAAAATATGTGATTTCATCTTAAATAGCATAGATGGCTGTTTCTAAAAATTTTATACTAAAATAACCATGAGGGATCAGCAACAATGTGAAGAGGCCCTTCCCAAATTTGGGATTTTGATCACATTTGAGATTTTAACTTAAAATTTCATGCAAATGCTGGATTCCACACCATAGTATAAACATGTTTGCTTTAATATCCACATTTATATTCTATTAACCATCCCCCCTCAGTCTTCTAGTAAAATTGATGCTCTAAGAAGATACGTCCTGTTGACCTATAGCATTAGATATCTTCCGTATAGATCTCAGCCTGGATCTTTGTGTACTCAAGTTTGAGAAGCACGAATTAGACAGGAGGTGGCAAACTCTCTTTTTAAAAGGCAAGACAGTAAATATTAGGGCCATACTATTTCTGTTACAACTGCTGAACCCTGCCTTTGTAGCACTGTAATCAAAGAGCCACAGACAAGACATAAATGAATTGACATGGCCATGTTCCAATAAAACTTTATTTATAAAAACACATTTGGCTCATGGCCTAGATCTGGCCTGTAGGCTGTAGTTTACCAACTTCTGGCATATACAGTAAATGTCCAAGAGTTTATCAAAAGGAACTATTTTCAGTTGGGACAAATAAGGAAGAAGAGTGGGAGTAGAAATTCCATTGATCATTGAAGGCTACATAGAATTTCCAAGAGCATAGAGGAAATGACACCATTATTAGTAGAGGACCTATGTGAAAAAAAAGCATATATTTTGAGGTTTATGTGTAGGTAGGTGACAGGGAGGACAGTAAATAGATCAGTTTGACTGCAGGAAGAAACTCATGTCTGAGAGAGGCATTCTAAAATGTCAGGGCTAGAGGGGACTTGCTGATCATTTGCTTCTTATTGTATAGATGGAGAAACTGGAGTCAAGATTGATTTCAGATCTGGAAAGAGGCTGAAGTATGGGGAGCCATGAGTACTAAGCTAAGGGATCTCAGCTCTGCCATGCAGGTCAGTGATGTTCCAACATTTCATCACTTGAATACTTATTTATTCTTACATGCTACATGACTACATGTCCCAAGTGGAGTTCTTTGAGATAGAATTTTCATCCTCTGTACACCATTGTGAAATAGCACCATAGAGATGGTAATAATACACATGTGGAGCAATCACCTGGACAAGTGCCAAGGATCCAGAAGCTTTAGCTTCTCTGTTGTCATCACATTGCTCTGAAAGGCTAGACCAAATCCTGAGCTCCTCTGAGCTCCCCCTTGGTTATATAAGAAGCATTTACCCTCATCTCTCAATCAGAACCAACGGTCTCTTCCTTTCCCACCTTTCTGCCTCCTCTCACCACCATCATCAAAGTCATAAATGAGCTGAGGACACCAGAGTGAGAGGCACCACAACCTTGTGTGACCCAGACATTCATTCCTTGGTTCGTTCCCTACTCATTATTGAGCACTTCTCATGACCTGGGTGCTGCGGGTACACAGTGAACAAGGTAAGCAGGCTCCTGCCCTGTAGGGCTCACATTCAAAGTGTGGGTGGGGGAACATAAGCAAAGTACAAGTAACAAACAAATAACAGTGTTTCCGATGGAGGCGAATGCTGTGAGCAAAATTGAACAAGGTGTTGTGATAATGGCTGGAGGGGCTTTTTGGGCTAGTCTAGCAGGGAAGACCTCTTTGAGGAGAGAACTGAAGGTTGACTGAGGGATGAGGGCTGATGGATGAGCAAGGAGGAGAGGCACTGAGTGTTTTGTGTCTGAGGAGCAGAGAGAAGGTCTATGTGTCTGCAGGGTGGTGGGTGAGGGCAAGATGGACAGTAGACGAAGACAAGGGGGTGGGTAACATAAATTGACGCACTTGAATTTGGCCTATCAAATGACTCAATCTGGTTTATATTTAAAAAAATATCATCCAGGCTATTACCTAAAGACTGCCTTGGGAGGATTATGAGTAGTAGTGTAATTGATGAGACTAACCCAGGGGGGAAATAATGGTGGCCCAAATCAGACAGTAGCAGTGGACACCGATGGATGTGACTGAATTTGGACATATTTTGGAAGCAGAAGAAACAGGATCTGTTGAGCAACTGGATGTGTGGGTTTGGGGTGGTACTGGTGAATAGAGAGCAGAAATCAAGGAGGACTCCTTGGGTTGGGGCTTAACCCCCCAGTAATTGTGGTATCTCTTTTGTTGTTGTTGAGGCTGGAATGCTGGAAGATGAACAGTTTTGGGTGGGGGTGTAGTCAGTCTGGAGACCCCTCATGGGTGTGATGAGCGAAGAGACCTTCAAGACCTCCAGGACGGGGTATGCAGTAGGAATTTGGAGGCACATTTTTTGTGCCTCTCCAGTCCTAAAAGATAAGCATTCTCTCTCACAATCGCTTGACACTTGATTTGTTTGACCACATATTTTATATCTCCTCCCTGGAATGTCTGGGATGCCTTAAATAAGAGCTGTCCATTCCGTGGACCCATTCTAGGTTCTGCATTTCACCTGCACCAGATGTGCTGTCCTCTCTGCTCAACCTCTTCCCACTACCTGACTTCTCTGCCCATCCTGCTTGGCCTCAGAGTGGACATGTTTAAGGACCCTGATACATACTGTCAAATAGTTCTTCCTAGAGATTGTGCCACTTACATTCCTATCAGCAGCAAAGGCGTGTCAACTTCTCCACATTCTCACTGATGCAGGGCAGTATTATTTGACAATTTGATAGATGGAGACACATTTCAGTTAGTATTGCAAAGACATACTTTTAAACAGCCAACTACTCTCTGTAAATTGCAACACACAATCATTGAAGTGCTCACAGACTCACATAATTTTACAGGAAATTTAGGGTTCAGACGATAATGATGGTTAACATTTGTTGAAATCCCGCTGTGTGATGGGCAGGGTGCTGTTCTGCAGGCATGGTGCATCTTTTAATCTCCACAGCATCCTGGCACAGCGCATGTTATTATCATCCTTCATGTCTAGATGAGGAAACCGAGGCCTGGAGACATCAAGTAACTTGTTCCAGTGGCAGAGCTGGGACTCCCGTTGCAGGCCTGTGGGAGTGCAGAGCCCAAGCTGCTAATCCTCACCCTCCTTCCTTCTGTCCTGACAGGGAGGCCAGTCCAGAATTGCTCCCTGCCCAGGACAACAGCATTAATGGAACTCTTTTTGGTAATTCTTGTTACCTCTTAGTATCTCCTTCTCACCTTCTGTGCCACAACACTTCCTGCAGGTTCTGGGGTGGGAGGTGACTCACTACTGGGGACCTTCTCTGCCACCTCTTTGTTGTCACACAGTAGTGCAGTCAATTTTATTTTTTTCCTGATAATAATAATGAGATATATATATAATGAGGGCCTACTACATGTGCATGTCCTGTCTGAAGCACCATCAGTCCCCAGAGCTTCTCATGGGTACTTACCATTGTAGACATTTTATATACTTATTGCAAAAAAAAAATTGAGCAATAGAGTACCTAAGACCACCCCAGCTAAGATTTGTGATGTGTTCCCTTCCAGCATTTTTTCTTGGCTTAAGTATTTTTAATATATTTTAATGGGCTTCACATAACACATGCAGTAAAGTTATACATATTTGACGATACAGTTTTGAGAGAGAACAAGGAAGAAAAGAGAATTTAAAGCGTGGGCAGTTCTGTTCCCCATCCCACTGAATCTGCTGCTCCCTCCTGGGACCTTGGTTCCTGGGGACTTCTCATCATGGGAGTGTCTCACTGTGTAGACTGTGGTTCTAGGTTTAAAGAGATGTTTTTGAGTTCAACATGGTACCTCATTCAAACCAACTGCTTTAGCTGATGGGCACACTAAGAATTGGGGATATCAAACAGTTAGGGAAACACTGGCTGATTGAACTTGCTGAGATGTGCCCATCTCCCCCATTTTGTCATGCTAAGGATTTCAAAGGTAACTTGACTTTTGACGTTTCTGCCTGGAATGCAGACTTGACAAGTGAATCCCTTTACAAGATGCCACTCCACTGCTTACAGCTGAGATCACCCTGTAGTTTGAGGTTTAAATCAAAGCGACTTAAGCTCTTCATCCTCATTTCTGTGGGAAGTTCTGCACTCTCCCTAAGATTCCTGCCATCTCTGGGGCTGACCTTCTTGTGGTTGGCTGTGCTCTGGGTCCACTTCTCATGTGAAGCCACTGAGCACTGCCCCCAGTCCAGGGGTCATTTGTGGGATGTGACCTGTGCTTTTTGTTCTCACCTGTCCCTTCTCTCAACTGTGTTCTTAGCAGACTTGAAACAAGATCTGGGAATTTCAGAGGGATTTTAAAAATTCATAGTAACACTCACAGAATGAATTACTTTTCCTTTCACTGTTTCTGAGCCATGGGCTTTGGGCCTATGAGGAAAGAGGCAGGACATAGGGGTCTGTAGCCTCTCGGGAGTGACAAGAATGTACCTATTCCCCCAGGGCTGAGAGAATACTTTTGGGAAGTGGGACTTGAGCTGTCCTGTTATTAATTCTTCTCCCAGTTAGGGGCTGACTGCCTCTCACTGGGGAGCAGCAGGGGAAGAAGTAGCTGGAGCCCAAGTCAGGGTACCTATGTAGGTATAATATAGGGAGTGTCCCTACAACATCCTGCAAAGAACTCAATGTATGTGTCCCATGGAAGGGCAGCCACACAGAGCTAGCCAAAGGCCAGTCCCTTTTACCCAGGGACACAGCAACCACTGAAATAAAAGGGATCAGTCTCTCACTCCCTCACCCTGGGCAGCTAAGTAAGGAGACACCTGTGCCCTTCCATTCTCTGTCCTTCCCCAATGTCAGAGGGCATGTGTAGAGAAGGGGGTGATGAGAACATATACCCCCCAACCCACCTTGTTAAGATGCAGGTATAACCTATGCACCCCAATGTTCACAGCAGCACAATTTACAATAGCCAAGTGTTGGAAGCAACCTAAGTGCCCATCAGTAAATGAGTGGTTCAAAAAACTATGGTACATTTACACAATGGAATTCTATGCAGCAGAAAGAAAGAAGGAGCTCTTACCCTTTGTGACAACATGGATAGAACTGGAGAGCATCATGCTAAGTGAAATAAGTCAGGTGGTGAGGGACAAATACCATATGGTCTCACCTTTAACTGGAACATAATCAAAAAAAGAAAAAAGCAAACAAAATAAAACCAGAGACATTGAAATTAAGAACAATCTAACAACAGCCAGAGGGGAGAGGGGAGGGGGCAGTGGGGGGAAGGGTTTTCAGGAACTATTATAAAGGACACATGGACAAAACCAAGGGGGAGGGTGGAAGCAAGGGATGAGGTGGGATTGGCTGGAGTGGAGGGGAGCAGTGTGGGGAGGGTAATGTGGACAACTGTAATTGAACAACAATAAAGTAATTAAAAAGATGCAGCTCTAGTGTTGGGAGTTTTAGGGGGGAGAAAGTAAGAAGCAAAGAGTCATTGCTTGAAAATAATTTTAAAATTGTGAAATATGTAGGACTGAGTTGTATTGGAAACAAAATGAGACTGAACAGTCTCTAATAAATGGAAATACATAGTATTGGATGAAGATGATATTAAGCATCATTAAAGAGGGCCTGAAAGCCCAACTTGCCAGTTAGTGGTAAGTTTGTGTTTGAAAGCCTGGCAAACTGAGGTTCCTTAACAAACTGGATACAATTGAAATTATTGGGTATCAGCTTTTCAAAGACTCTATTCTTATGGCCAAAATGCCTTTCCAGGAAGATTGCCCTTTCCCCAGGTGCCTGAATGTGCCCACTTTCCATGATAATGCTTATTCAGTCCTAGAGAGGTGTACTCTTGATACATCGGCCATCAAAGGCCACACTACAGGGGAAGGGGGTGTCACCAGAAAACCTTGCAGCCTCACTAGTTTGTATGAAGTGAGTAAGAGAGCATGGGACAGGGTTGTTTCAGAGTGGGTATGAATGAGTGTCAGGCTGCTTTTGCCCACGTTCACTGCCATGTTCTTCCTTTCTTACTCTGAGTCACAAGTCTAGCCCCCTGCTTTTTACAGCAAGCAGCCTGGCAATCCTAAAACCAGGTGTCCAGGATGTCACCCAAATTGCCCTCACTGAAGGCATAGCTGTGTGCATAGAGCAGGGACCCCTATTCCCAGCCAACTGGTCTGTGGCCTATTAGAAACTGGGCCACACAGCAAGAGGTAAGCTTGAATGCATTGCACTTGAATCCTCCCAAAACCATCCCCCACAGGTCTGTCAGTGGAAAAATCATCTTCCACAAAACTGGTCGCTGGTGCCAAAAAGGTTGGGACTGCTAGTGTAGAGAATGAGGTAGCAAGAAAAAGTCGTATGGAGGGCCAGGAAGGAAAAGAGACTTAGACAGATGGGCCATTTGAAAACTAAAACTGCCCTGACTTCTTTCATAGGCTCTGTCTTGGAAACAAGAAGAGGAAGATAGGCTGAGAGGGGTGGTTAATTTTTAGCAACCATTTGAAAACTGACAACTGAGGAAGAGAGACTAGAACCACAGGCAAAGCCAACATCTTGCAGTTCAGCATCATTTGACCATTAAAAAAGTCCCCAGTCTTAAAAGGGGTTGTCCCTGGACAAGGGACTCTGTTTAAACTGGAGGAAGATCTAGTTGAAGCGTGGATGAAGCTCATGGTCCCTTCCCCAAATCATTCCCCTCTAGATCCCGTGATCCTGGAAATCCCCAGGGTTAACCTTTCTTTTTCTTTCTTTGTTTGGCCACAATTATGAAGCTCATTTAATACATTTCACTAGGTGTCTCAGTTTACAGATGAGCTCATTGAGGCTTGGAGAAATTAAATGATTAGTGCAAGTTTGTACAGTTGGTAAACCACAGCCCAGGATTAGAACCCAGGTCTGTTTGATTCCAAACTCTTTCTGCCACACCAGTGTGCCAGTATGTACTGGCATTCTTTTAGGGTTAGGTCTCTTCTCTATTGTTATCATCTGAACCCTAAAATTCCTGTAAAATTATGTGAGACTGTGAGCACTTCAACGATTGTGTGTTGCAATTTACAGAGAGTAGTTGGCTGTTTAAAAGTATGTCTTTGCAATACTAACTGAAATGTGTCATCTATCAAATTGTCAAATAATACTGCCCTGCATCAGTGAGAATGTGGAGAAATTGACACGCCTTTGCTGCTGATAGGAATGTAAGTATATGGTTTGCTAAGCAAATTAGCCAGAGCTCAGGCTTTGGGTTCAGGAGAGCTTAGGTTTGAGTCTTGACTTCATTTCACACTGTGATCGTTCATTTCTCAAGTTTCTTCATTTAAATTTTCCGCCAGAGAGAAAAAAATATATCTAGCAAACATCCCCTCTAGTTAGGCCTGAGATAAGAACTGACTGGTCCATAGCTTCCGGCTCAGGCAGGGTTTTAGTCATTGTTAAGGAGCCCAGTGACTCCAGAAGAAAGGCCTAGAGGCCGAATCCTACCCTGTGGGCTGAGGGGAACAGGAATGTGGGTGAGGGTGCACCTGGGGTGATGATAGCTTGGATGACAATAGCTCCCCTTAGCCAGAGAGGCAAACAGACGCCTGGTGCCCTGATCCCTAAAGGCAGGATGGCACCTGTGGGTGTGGGTGGCTGAGAGTCCCACAGAGAGCTCCGAATTTTTGTCTCTCAACTTTTCCCTGAGAGCAGACAGCAGGTGCCCAGCTCTCCAGGCAACCTATCATCTGTGTCTGATATTAGCATTTGGCCCCCTCTTGTCTGTGCATCTGGGCATATCCTGCCTGTGCATCCAGCCCTGTCGTGTCTGTGCGTTTTCTTCACCAGATGGCTGGGTCACTCATAGGCTGGCTCACCTTCTGTCCTTGTGACGTGGCCATGAGCCAGCAGGGGAGTGAGCATCCTGGCATGAGGAACACCCCTCACCCGTGCCTTCTGAACTGCCCTCCCCTCCTGTCCTTCTGGACCTCAGCTTCTTCCGAGCCCTGGAGAGCAGAAGCTCAGAGCAGCCCCAGACCACTTCTTCTGGTGCCATTGCTGAGATGCGCCCATCTTTCACTGTCTGTGTCAGGCCGTTGTCTTCCTTCAGGTTAGGTGGTAGGTCTAGCACACAAGCAGGTGATGATTACAGAAGAACATGTTTCACGAAGAAGGGCTGATCACCTGGTCACTGCCACCAAAGGTCAAGTGAGACAAGAAAAGATTTGGCCGTTGGCATTGGGAAAGCATAACCCATTGTTGATCTTGATATTCCAGAGATAACAAACTTGATAGCCTTGTCACATTTGCTGCCCTTGAATTTCTGGATAAGGATTCCTGAGATCATTGATCCTAGACATGATAAAGCCAACATTTAGGCAGCCTAAATTCAAACCATGAATCTGTTGGTAGTAGCTGTGTGACATTCAGCAAGTTACTAACCCTCTCTGAGGTTCACTTTACTCATCTGCAGAATGGGGTGATAATGCTGCCTGTCTTATAAACTGTAATGAGGCAAGGATTAAGTAAAATTATGTATATAAATGCCTCGAGGTACATAATATTTTAACTTTTGTTATTTTTATTGTCAGCTAAGGAGTGGTACCTCTATTTCTGGAAAAAAAAAAATCTGTATCCCGAATTTCAGACTTCTGGCCAAGATGGAGGTGTAGGTGGACACACTGTGCCTCCTCACACAACAAAAATTAGAGACAACAAAGATTTAGAAACAGGAAAGCAACAGAACTGATAGAAAATTGAACTGTACGAAAATCCAACAACTATTCATCCAGACCGGTAAGAGGGGCGGAGTTGCGGCAAGAAAAGGTGGAGGTTGGTAGACCCGGGTGTGCAGGCAGCAGCGGCTGGCAGATCCCAGGCATGCAGGTGGTGGCTAGGGGACCCCAGGCATGGGGTGGCAATGGTGTGGACCCAGTGAGGCCGCGCAAGGTTGTTGGCTGACCAGTGGTCCCACATTCACACACATATAATCCAGGCAAAGGGGAGGTGGCAGAAGGAACTGGAATCAGAGAGAGAGTGGAGCAAGCGCCATTGTTCCCTCTCAGACCCCGCCCCCACATACAGTGTCACTTACCCAGCGACTGGGCTGCCCTGCCCTGGGGAACACCTAAGGCTCCACCCCTCACTACGTAACAGCTGCGACCAGACCAAAAACAAAAAACAAAACAAAAAAAAAAACAACCCCAAAACCAAAAATAGCTCAAACGGGAGAAGAAATCAAAGCTCTAGAGCCAATTTATCTAAGCGACCAAGAGATAGCCAACCTATCAGATGCACAGTTCAAAGCACTGGTGATTAGGAAGCTCACAGAATTGGTTGATTTTCGTCACAAATTAGATGAACAAATGAAGGCTACAATAAGTGAAATGAAGGAAAATGCACAGGGAACCAATCATGATGGGAGGAAAACTGGGACTCAAATCAATGGAGTGGACCAGAAGGAAGAAAGAAACAACCAAACAGAAAACAAGGAAGAAACAATTAAAAAAAAAAATGATGAGAGGCTTAGGAACCTCCAGGACATCTTGAAACGTCCCAACATCTGAATCTTAGGGGTACTGGAAGGGGAAGAGGAAGAGCAACAAGTGGAAAACTTATTTGAACAAATAATAAAGGAGAACTTCCCCAATCTGGTAAAGGAAATAGACTGCTAGGAAGTCCAGGAAGCTCAGAGAGTCCCAAAGAAGTTGGACCCAAGGAGGAACACACCAAGGCATATCATAATTACATTAGCCAAGATTAAAATGAAGAAGAGAATTCTAGAAGCAGCAAAGGATAAGGGGACAGTCACCTACAAAGGAGTTCCCATCAGACTGTCAGCTGATTTCTCAAAAGAGACCTTGCAGGCAAGAAGGGGCTGGAAAGAAGTATTCCAAGTCATGAAAGTCAAGGACCTACATCCAAGATTGCTCTATCCAGCGAAGCTGTCATTTAGAATGGAAGGGAAGATAAAGTGCTTCTCAGCTAAGGTCAAGTTAAAGGAGTTCAGCATCACCAAGCCCTTATTATATGGAATGTTAAAGGGACTCACCTAAGAAAAAGAAGATAAAAAATATGACAGTAAAAAGACAGCAAACTCACAGCTATTAACAACCACACCTAAAACAAAAGCAAACTAAGCAAACAGCTAGAACAGGAACAGAACCACAGAAATGGAGATCACATGGAGGGTTAGCAACAGGGGAGTGGGAGGAGGAGAGAGGGGGAAAAGGTACAGAGATTAAGTAGCATAGATGGTAGGCAGAAAATAGACGGGGGGAGGGCAAGAATAGTGTGGGAAATGTAGAAGCTAAAGAACTTATGACACATGGACATGAACTAAAGGGGGGAATGTGGGTGGGAGAGGGTGTGCAGGGTGGAGGGGAATGAAGGGGAGAAATGGGACAACTGTAATAGCATAATCAATAAAATATATTTAAAAAAAAAATCCGTATCCTAATTTTAGGCAGGCTTCATTTTAATGTCAGGGAATCTGATGGAAATTTCCTTGAGGGTTGAGACATTCTTCTCCCTGTGCCACCCAAAATGCGAAGCACCGAACTAGATCTAATCTGATCACATCCAGCTGCTTTGAGCAGTTCCTCATTGCTGCCTGGGAAGAGACCAGGATCCCTGCCTGGGCTTCCAAGTGCTCCTGAGTAGTCCTGCCCCTTCTCTCTCCCACCACACCCTTTAGGTTCTCTCAGTTCCCCAAAGTGCCCTGCTTCCTTGAGCATCTGTACTTGCTGTTTCCTTATCTACAAGCTCTTTTCCCTTTTCTCTTCCCTCTGTTAACTTCTTCTCATCTTTCCTGTCCTGGGGCAACGGTCACTCCTCTGGGAAGCCGTCCTTGAGCTCCTGGGTCAAGTCAATTTACTTGCTAGAAGCTGCTATAGCTTCGGTGCCTGTTTCATGGCACTTAGCACATTTCTGGCTGTACATTCTTGGTGTGAGTCTTAGTTTAAGGCCTAACATGACCACTAGGCTCTAAGTGTCTGAGAACAGGGCCAGGCCTGTTTTGTTCACTGGTGCGTGCCTTGCATCAAACACGGGGCCTAGCACATAGTAAGAACACAGTGCAGAATTGCTGACTGAGTGAATAAGTGAGCAGATGGCTTTCTACTTGCAGAGCAATGCAGGTGTCTCTGAAGGGTTGTGTGAAAGGCAAATATAATACCAAATGTTATTCCACTTATTTTAATTACAAGTCTAGGGAATGGGAATAAATCTTGCCCTTGAAATTTAATAAAATCATCCTTTAAAATCCAGACCATCTTTTCTACTTGCTTATTTTTTAATGATAATTTCCTGATAAGACATGAATAACAGCATTTAAAGTAAGTTCCCCATGTGGCTTAGCCACTAACTAGCTGCTGGTCATAGACAGACCTTTTAAACTCTGCGTGTCACTATTTACCTCATATGGCTCTTGTGAGGCTGGTTGGTGGCAGGAAAGCCCTTTGAAAGCAAGGTCTGATTTATTATCCATTTTTCTGAGCTTTATTAATGACAAGAAGGAATAGGCTGCATGTCAGAGATAGCTGAGTAGATTTGCAGGACTGGAGGTTTGAAGCCACAGAGATGAATGAAAAGGAATGAGATTGGTTGAGAAATATGAAATATGTAGGCAGGAAATGAAGGAGGGGAGCAGAGACCATGAAGTCTGGGGATTTGTGTTTACCAGCTAAGCAAAAACAGAGGGCAGTTGTTTTCTAAACTGGGGAAGGTAACCTGAATAAAATCACCCTGATGGCTAAGTTCATAGAAGCCACAAGAGGGAAGGAAAAAGAATAACCTACCTTGGCTTGCCCTGTGGTTACACAGGAGAGACGCTGTCGGTCCCCCTGGTGACCTTGGCCACTCAGGGCTGCAGCTGTACGGACAGGTCTGGGAGGCTGCGCCCTGCCCTGGAGGGCTGAGCAGCTGCTGCTGGGTTTGTCTATCAGGCAAATTCTGCTGCTCAGTGCAGCATGGGTCTGGGGGGAGTACGAGGGTTGGAGCTCCACCGTTACTGCTGGCTCTGTTGGGCAGGCTGGGTTTCTAAAGTGGACTCCTGCCATTCCCTAATCACCAGAACTACCCAACGAGGCAAAATTGCTGCTGGGCCCATGGGACATGTCTGGTGGCTGCACTTGGGCTGTCCAGCTGTGATCCCATTTCATCCGCATCTGGGGTCTCCTGGTACGTCCTCAACCCCTTTCTTCCAGGGACAGAAACCTGCAAACTAACCTGACTCATCCTCCATCTTTATGGGGAGACAATCCAGTGCCTTTCCTCAATACTGGAAGGAGAGACAGACTTTCCTGTCCTGCTTCACAGTACTGTTGTCTGTCAGTTCTCCTTTCCCTCCACCCCCACCTCCGCCCTCCGTGCCATACCATTAAGTAGCAGTGAAGCTGGTGTTAACCTGAGCCAACTGAAAACCATTCATTCAGTCAGTCATTCATTCACTCATTCAACAAATATTCAACAGATCTCCCTCTGGTGTCCTACACTGTGTGGTGCTGTGAATACTGTGGTGATGGGGACAGAGAATTTATGTACCATGAGTAAACAAAGTGTCAGCTTGTGAGAGGTGCTGTGCCTGAGAGAGGGAGAGGAGAGAGTGGTGGAGGCACTTATTCTGTCTCTGAAGACCAGGAGAAGCCTTTCTTTCAACCCTCTTTCCTCCCATGCTGTCAGCGATTTAACGAGATTCCACTGGGTTTCCCTGGCCTCTTTTATAGGTGCTAATGAGCAGCTGGGGGTTGGCAGCTGGGGTTGGTAGCTGCTATGATTTAAAAAAAAGGGGGGAGAGGGGTTTCCCCTCCACTTTCTACATCCCTGGCACCTGAAGTTGGCCCAGCCCAGCCAAGGGGAGCAGGTGCAGAGCTCAAATCCTGATTAAGAGTAAGGATTGCCTGTACAGCTGGAAACAGCTGGCCAGCTGAGTCTGCTGGGAGGAAGGAGGAAGGGGGAAAGCTTCAGACAGCTTTACACAAAGGGGAATAAACACACACAGGGGACATACAAAGTCAGGGTAGCCCCAGGTATGTCCCCCCTGTCCCCAATCTCCCTGACTGAATCTTGCCATCACTCACTTTTCTGGAAGCTACAACGACATCTTGAAATCTCTTTTTTTCGAAGACAGAGAATTATGAAGTGTGATGACTTTCCATCTCAAAGAGAAAGAAAATTCTTACCTCAAGTCATAGGCCCTGTGTGATTTGCAGTCCCTGCTCCCTGGGCTGACTACATAGTTTTGGGGTGTCCAGCACAAACTGACAGATTGGCCCACTGCCTGGTTGTGATATCTCTGGGGGCAGAGGTTCTTATCTTTCTGCCTTGGTTTGATGGCCACTGCATGGCTGGTGCCTGGCACTGGACAGAGGCTCACTGTTTTTCGCTGTTGAAGAAAGAAAGGCATTTGAGTCATGATGTGGAGGTAATGGGAGGACTTCTTGTAACGTGTATTGAACACTTACTGTGTGCCAGGCACTGGGCAGTGGTTCTCGGCCCTGGCTGCATGTGAGAATCATACTAGGAATTCTTAAAAATTCCAATGCCAGGCTCCCCTGACCAGTTCCATCAGGATCTAGTGGGGGTGGGCCTCAATATTTTTAAAGATTCCAATGTGAGGCTAAGATTGAGGACCATGGGGTCTCTCTACCCCACTAGTTGGCAGAGGCTGGTGTATGGAGTCACCTGGGCAGCTTGGCTACTGCTCAGATGTCCAGGGACATCTTCAGAGGTGAGGACCAGAAAGTTTGGAAAGGGGCTGGCTGTCCTATTAACAAGGTCCCCAGGGGATTTTGATGTCACCAAAGTTTGAGAACCTGAATTATCTTGTCGAAGCCCATGGTTGTGCCCATTTTATAGACGGGGGAAAAAGAGACTGAGGAGGGGTCCAGTAGTTTGTCCACAGTAACAAGGTAGGTAACAGATCGAACTGCGACTTAAACCCAGGGCTTCTTAAAGTATGGTCTGGGTGTACCTGTGGACTCCCCTGCCTTTCTTCTGTGGGAGAAACATAAGTGTGCTCCAGGAATTATTGTCCAGGGCAAGTTGGTTGTGAAAGATAAGATTAAGTAGGGGTGGCAGGGACATGTGATCTGTCTGTCTATTTAGAGGATGGGCAAGTTGGTATTATTATCAGCTCCCTAGGGTGAAAACAAGTCCGGTGGGTGAACTGACCTCCATCTCTAAGGTCACTGAAGCTTCACGGGGCAGAGCTGGGACTTGGGCCCTGTTGTCCAGACTCCAGATTGGGAACAGTTCCCCCAGACCCTCAAGTGCCACATTAGCAAGTATATCATTAAGCACCTAAAGCATCCAGAATTTTGTTGCTTGTGCCTGGTACTTAGTAAACTCTTAAGCAATGAGAAATAAATGAATGGCCAGAGGGATGACTGGGTGGGAGGGTGGGTGAAGGAGTACGGGAGTGAAGGGGTCTGTCCAGGAGGCACACTGTGTGTCTGGTGGGGTTGCTTTATCTATTTTTCAAATAGAGCTGAGACCACTAGAGGGCGATGTCGGACAAGGGAAAGAAAAGGCTTCACTGCTGTTTCTAAGCCTGGAGAAAATAATATATTTGCGGCTGTGGATTTAAACCAAAAGAGGAGGCCCTAATTTATAGAGCAGTTAAAGCGCTGCTTTCCCCCGCTTTTGGAGGCTCAAGCCACAGCAACTTATAGGGTTCCCTCTGACCTTTCTAGATTTAAAATCGACAGACCAAGGGAAGCGAGGGGAAACCTTGGTTGGCCTGAAAAGTAGATATTTACTGATAACAAGAGGTTTGGAAAAAAAAAAAAAAAAGACGTTTCGTAGCTTCCCAGATTTTTACAACATTGATGGGAGTCAATGTTTCAAGAAATGGTATCATGATGAAGTTGTATGCTGAATTAATTTTCTGTAAATAAAGCCATACATTTTCCCAGATTGCTTTTCCTGCCCCACCGTGTGTGCTCTCCGCAGATGAACATCCTCTCCCATCCCTCTGGCTGCCTGGGCTGTTCTCCTTCGGCCCTGGCATCACACAGACCTGGCTTTGCATCTGGGGTCTGCTGGGCGGATTAGGTGTAGCCACTGGCTGTGTGACCGTGGGTAAGTCACTTCTTTGAGGTCAGAGTTGTCCACTGGAGAAGAGGGAGACAAAGGATGACTTTACCAGTCCAAGGTCCTGAGGGAGATCGTGTGTGAAGTTCCCAGCTTGGGGCCGAATGCTGAGACTTCAGCATAGGGTAGCATCTTTCACCACATTAAGCTCCCTTGTGTCTGAGCTTCCATGTGATCAAGGTCAAGCAGGCGTCTGTCCTCTTTGGAAGTATTTTCAACTTGTTCCCTTCCCCTTCTCTTCTTTTATATTTGACCCCAGAAGATTTGTTGTCAAAAAAGCAGCTACGTCTTTTTTATTTTATTTTATTATTTTAATTGTTGTTCTTGTACAATTTTCTGTCTTTTCAGCTAAGTTAACCAGTCATTCTTCCCTGGGGCTACCACAGCCCCAAGGTTTGCATTTTAGAAGATACCTGAACTGGAGAGGGACCCAGAAGGATGAATTTCAAATGGCAGCCTCCAGATCAACTCCTATTTGGGACTAATGATCATTACAGTTATTATAGCACTTCCTGGCACACCTGGTGGGCCATGTATGGGCAAAATGCTTTAGATGTGTTATCTCCTTCAATTCTCACAGCAAACCCTGTAAGGGAGGGGTTTTACCATGTTCTTTTTACAAATGGGGAAACAGAGGATCAGAGAATTTCAGGAGCTTGACTGAGATCACACAGCTATTAAGTGGCAAAGCTGGACTCAAACCCAGGTCCGACTCCAATGCTTAATTGGGAGAATGGGGCTAGGGGTGAAATACGCACCCTTGACTCTATTCTAAAGTGACTGCATAGCCAGGTGTAGTGTGTCAGAAAGGTTGAAAGGAAGGAGGGGACACCTGACAGTGAGACCTGGAAAAGCCTTTACCAGGGTGGTGTGTATGTTGGGGGGGGGTCATTTGAGCAGGACCCTGAGGGTTAGTTAGGGTTCTGGCAGGCAGAGATGAGGAGAGAAGAGGGCATTTGCAGGTGAAGAAACCAGTAAGAAGGAAGGCAGTAAGGTAGAGCAAGGTACAGTAAGGTACATTTGTAAAGCTTGGGCTTGTTTTGGGGACCTGGACATATCCAGTAATTAATCACCATATGAGGTGCATGCTACCTAACATTATTTGCACTATAGAGGAGAGATGAGAGACACAGAGAGGGTTTTTAACTAAGCCAAGATCACACATCTAAGTGGTAGAGCTGGGATTTGAACCACCATCTGTCTGACTCCAGAGCCTCCTTAAGGTGGAGATCACATATGGATCTCAACTCAGTTACCAACTAAGGGAAAAGCTCTAAGCTCTAATACCTGCAGCTCTTGAGAGTATTCCAGGCCCAGGAGCCCAGCCTCAACCAAGGCAGCATACCAATGTGTCTCTCCACCTAGAAATGTGTGGGGGCCAAGTGTGTGTGTGGGGGGGTGGGAAAAAGTGGGGAGCAGGACATTCTCAGTTTCTAAGGTAACTACAGTAAGATTGTACCTTTGCACCACACCTTTTTTCTCTTGCCTTGGGATCAGGTTACTCTTTTACCTTTAATAATAATAGCTCCTTACCCATGTGCCTGACCCTGAAACAACAATGAGGCCTGAGGTCCGTTTAGAAACCTGTCTGAGGTCTGTAACTGGCAAATGGCAGTTGGGATTACAATGCCAGCCTGTGCTGCTCACCACTACATACCTCTCCTCTCTTGTGCTTCTCAACCTGCTTCTCACAACAGCTCTAGGAAGCCCCTGAGGCTCAGGAAGTCTGAGAGGCTTGCCAGGCCTCCCGGTTGGTGAGGGGAGGCCAGATCCCAACTCCTGGTTGGGTGCTCATTCTGCTGCTCCCTGGCCTCCTGTCCTTAGAGTCTCCAGGTCAGCACTACTTCCTCCTGTCTGTCCTGAGTGTCCCCTGCACTACCGCAGCCCAGGGCCTGGCCTCACACTCTACTATGGGGGCTGAATTTCAGGCCCTGGTGGATCTCTTTGTTAGGATCAATGGGGATCCTGGCCCTTTTGCATCTGTGAACAAGCCGCCTTGGCCATGAAGGGACATTTTTAGGGCTGGGGTAATGTCCGTAGAGGGACCAGGGACTCTTTCAGTGCACACAGATCTCACTTAGAGGAAGGTAAGATGTGAGGGGAGCAGAGGGGATTCCCGCTGTGAATTTAGGGGAATCTCCAAGGTCCTGGTGAAAGTGGAGACTCGCCTCCATGTCTTCATGGGGGAGGAGAGAAGGGAGTGTGTGCATGCACTCCTTTCTTCAGTTACTTCTCTAATCACACACACACACACACACACACACACACACACACACACACACACCGAGCACCTATTCAGAAAAGTAGCAGAGAATGAGACAGGTAAAACAGTCAATGAGGAAACAAATCAAATGCATAGTAAGTTAGATGATGGTGATGGGTGATAATGGAGGAAAACAAACCAGGGAAGGGGGCGTAGAGGGCTGGTGGGCTGGAATGTGTCTGCATGTGCACCTTCATTCTAGATCCAGATGGAGCTAGACTAGGTTCTTTTTCTTTAAACAAGCAGGTCATTGTTCAGAGAACCCAGATTCACTCCATATAGGTAAACTTCAGGCAAATCCAAATACCTGGCCGGGATGCAGAGCCCAGAAGAGGCATAAGGGTGGAATTACTTTCCACTGCTGAGCTGATGGGGTACAGGGGGTTGTGTCCAGACACCTGCCCCCATCCCACATGGTGGGGGTGAGAACAGAAGGATCTCAGTGATCAAGACCAGGATGGATATGTGTTCTGGTGACACAGCTGCCCTGGAGAGGCAGAGGGCTTCTTACTGTGTGTTGTGAAGGTGGCTGGGCCACTAACCTGGTGGGAATTCTGGGACTGGGATTCCCTGACATGAAGCTTTCAACTCAGAATGTGGCTCTGAGCCTATCATGTTGTTACATGTCACAGGGGAGCTGCAGTGGCTGGACCTGCATCAGTCACCTTCTGTTAAGGTGAGTGTTAACATGAATCTTGTGGTGGGCACCATTCAGCTGATGACAGATGGGCGGTGGCTGGATCAAACAAGGCCTTGGGACTGTGTTAAAGAGTGTGGGCTTTATCTGAAGGCAAGGGGGAGGCTTTGCAGAGGGCTCATGCTTGCATTTCAGAGTTGTCATAGCTGTGGTGGGAGAATTGGAGAAGGTCAGAGATGGCTCCAGAAGTTGTTGGGATGCTCTCTAAGAGACTCTGGCAGAGGGAAAGACTCGGGAGGCAGAAACAACACAACCTGTGATGGGTCACCTGTGGGGGGAAGGGCAGAGGTGTGCCAGGAGCTGGCTCTCTGGTTTGGGCTACTGCTGCACCATGGAAGTGAGTTCTGGAGGAGAGACTGGTCTGGGAGTGGGGGGTGAAGCTGGCCAGTGTGGAGGGCGTGCTGAATGGAGGCCGGTCTCCAGCTCTGCAGACAAACCTGGTTGGAGACGTAGATACGGGACTCATTAGCTCTAGGTGGTAATTGAAGCCATGGGAATGAGGGAGGGAGGGGTGACAGCATGTTTGAATATTCAGAAGTGAGCTAAAAACTCTTATTAAAACAGGAGATGTATGTATCCAGAATGACTAATACCCTGCTGGGGTGGAAACCCAAGTCATTTTCATGTCTGAGGAGCCACTGGGGGCCTGGGATGGGCAGAGAACCTCTGGTCTCCTGAGTATTAGCTCCTTTCCCAAGGCTGGAGGATGGCTGATCAGTTTTTGATACATAGTGAGTCATTGGATGCCCTCCCAGCTGAGTCAGTGGGGGCACCCTTTCTGGGAAGGACACAGGAGGAGCTCTTGTAGACAGCACCACCTGCCCGTCTATCAGAGGGCTGGGGAGGGAGAGAGACATGGTGTCCAGGCCAGTGAGCCACAGCATCTTGTCTACCTGAGGCTAAGTAATGACACTGCCGGCAACTATAAAGCATTTGTTGGGCTTGAGGGTGCATGACGCATAATTTTGGTACTAGTAGCAGATTTGTCTTTTTGAGATGTTCTTGGGCCACTTTTAAAATAATAACAGCTGTCATTGATCGAGTCCTCACTAGATTCCAGACAATGTGCATCTCAATTCATCCTCAGAGGCAGGCACTGCAGTTGTTCCCATTTTGCTAATGAAGACCCCAAGGCTTGGAAAAGAGAAGAAGCTTGCTTAAGGTTGTGCAGTTTATAAGTAGAGGGGCCTGGCTGTGAGCCCCAATGGGCTGATGCCAGGACTCCCTCAGTTGACCGTTGTGCTAGGAAGTTACAGCTGAGTGTGTTCCATCACGGAAGCCGGATCTTTGCCTCGCGCTGGCCTTCACCTGGTCTCATGGTCCAACACACCTGGAGCTCATTCCCGGGTCCCCCTGCCATGGACTGGCTCGCCTACCTGCCTGTCTCAGTCTTCCATCTTCTGTTTATCTTCTGTGCCTACCTGAACAGGATTTCTAGGGTGAGTTTGAGGGTAAGGACAGTTGATGGTCATGAAGCACTTAGCTTCTTGCCTGGAGTATTGTAAACGCCTGTGGTAGGTGGTCTTCCCAAAGGTGGCCATGTCAGTATCTGTCCCATTCCATGTGCTGGTGACACTCCCTCATTGATCATTGGGTTTAGATTCCTTCCTCTTGAAACAGGTGCACATTTGTCATCTCCTGGGCCAACAGAGTTATGATGTAAGTAACACTGTGTGACCTCAGAGGCTGGGTCATAAAAGCATCTGCTTGGCCCTGTCATTGTGTCTTGGGACATGTGCCTAGGGAGCCATAGCCAACATGTCAGGTGTCTGTGGCCGCCATGCTGCAGAGAACATGTGGGAAGACCCCGTGGAGACAGAGCAGTACTCGAGGAGCCCCAGCTGTGCCAGGCCCAGCTGTCTGAGTCTTCCCACCCTGGGCACCAGGCAGACTGAGTGAGGCTGACAGCACAGCTTTCAGCCACCATAGGTGACATTGGGTTGAGCAGAGACGAGCTGTCCCACCTGGCCCTGCCTGTACTGTGGATTTGTGAACCAAGTGAATGTTTTTGTGCTAAGTCTCTGTTTGAGGCTGGTTTGTTATGCAGCACTGGATGATGAGAATGACACTCAGCAAATGGCTTTTGGTGGTATTACTTCTGCCTGGATGGGCACTGTCTCTAATTCCAGAAGTGAGCTGCGAATCAGGAGGATGATGTCCAGAGATAAGGTGAATTTTGGTCCTGGAAAATCCAGAAAGTGTGGCAGCTCTTAGCTGTTTAGGGAGCTGATGAGAGGCTATACAGGCTGAGTGTGTAGTCTGCAACCAGAGGGTCTGGAGCTGTGCATATCGGGACAACCAAGATGAACACCCCCAAAGTGGCAGTGTAGTGGAGGGCTTCCTCCCATGTCTTTCTCGGTGAGGCCTCTGTAGACCAAGGTGACAGTACATCTTTCGGTACATTGTTTTCATCCTTCCCCAACACTTCCTTATCAATAATATTTTAGCCACTCCATAGATGTTTGGGATAGAGTAGGACAGGGCTCATTGACCTCACACTTCAGCTGGGCAAACTGAGGCACAGTGAGGGGAGGTGACAAGATTCAAGGATAACTGGTTGGGGCAGACCAAAGTATTCTCTTCTTGTGTTCAAAGCCTAGCTCTTCAGATTGCTCACTGTGCGATGTTAGGTAAGCTACCTAACCTCTCTGTGCCTCAGTTTCCTCATCTGCAAAAGGGGAATAAATAAGGTACTCCAGAGGATTGTGGTAATGATTAAATCAGATATTCCATGTTAAGTGCTTAGGACATTACTGACATGTAGGAAAAAGCTAGGAAGTGGCTGAATTTGGGAGTTAAATCAGGTCGTAACCCTGGACTCCACACTGGTGAGACCAACTCCTGAAAATTCCCACCAGTCCCCCAAAAGGAGTCCGGACAGCAACATTCCAGGTACCCCAACCATTCCCTGTAGAACATGCTTGGAGTCCTCTCTGGCCATCCTTCTCTGTACACTGTGCCTTGAATACAGGAGGCCCTGAACTGAGGGCGCCACCACCTCCTCTTTTATTAATGCAGCTCAAGATTGCATTGGGTTTTGGCAGTCACACCACACTGTTGAGTCATCTGGAGCTGGCAGTCCATATCCTAAGTGTTCTCACCACATGTCAGTCGCATTCTTTCCCATCTAGGATTGGTGCAGTTGAAGATTTGAAACACTGACTACAGAGTCATGTAGCTCATTACATTTTGCTCATTTGTTGTTGCCCGCCTAAGAGAGTTGTCCTCCCTGGGTACTGGGGACACCTCTAGCTTCTAATACCCTCCCTTTTTTCTTATGTTAGTTTTCTTATGTTGGCTTGCTGTTACTTGCCACAAAAAAAGCAAGCCATGGACTGCTTCTGGGTGGCCCATGGGTCGGAAGAAAGAAGGAGTGGTGTGGATGTCCTGGTAGAGTGCAGAGAAATCTAATGGGGGAGCAGGATCTTGTGCTATATGCCACTTCTGAGCCCTCCTTTTTCATCAGTACCTACGATTTTGAACCTCAAGTTAATCATTAACTTTATTTTCTTTTTCTGCTTTCTTTTATGTCATCTCTTCCTTGAGGGAAGGAATGCAGACTGCTAGGCCAGACAAAAAAGGAGAAAGACACAGGGTGTAAGGAAATGCCAGGAAAAGAGCATATTGGTTAGTAGTTTAGAAATGTTACCCAACTCTACAAGTAAGAATCTTGCTCAAGCCAGCCCAAGCAAATTAGGGTAATTTATCGAAAGAATGCAGTTTAGGAAAGTCAGGGGTAGAAGTAGCTGGTGGTCATAAGGGACAGGACCAGGAATGGGGTAACACCAGGAGCTTGGAGTGAGCTGGTCTCACCATGGCTCACTGTGTGGACTCCCTCAGTCCCTCACCTCTCTCTCTCTCTCTCTCTCTCTCTCTCTCTCTCTCTCTCTCTCTCTCTCGACTGGCTTTCTCAGCTTTGGTGGGTATATGACATAATGGAACCCCAGCCCTGCCTCTAGCCTAATGAATGGTGTCTTTGTACTGATTAGATAAGCCGCCTGTCCTCAGAAATACTTTACTACCATCTGCTGTGCAACTGTATTAAAAACTCACAGGTAAGTGAGGACCAGAATGTAAACCTCCCCCTGCCACCACCACCAGAGCTGTGCAGGGAAGCACTTGCTCGTGTGTCTGCTGGGGCTGCAAGGGTGCCCCGGAACTCTCGCCCCAGCTTATCCTCAGAAGCAACCAGCAGAGAAGAACCAACATTCTGGTGTCTGCCTGTCTGTGCTTTAATCTGCTGTGGTGTGAGCAGGTGCACCATCTTCAGAGAAGTGGCTGGGCAGACACCCCGAGTGCTTGTGTATAGGGGTTAATCACATTCATGTTAGGGCCAACCTGTAGTTCCTTTCGGGGTGAATCACTTTGCAGGCCATCTAACACATTGTTGCTGGTATTGTTGCTTAAATGTCACTCACTTGGTAAATCTTACTTGACCGCCTGAGGAAACAGTTTCACCTCACTCAGCAACATAAAGGCACAGGGCTGGTCTGAAGGCCTGGCACAGGTCAGGCTGAGACATCGTGAGTGGTGTGGATGTCCTGATAGAGTCAGTCTCTGAAGCCATTGATGATGGGAATGTGCCTCTCCTCTTCCTCCACTTTTTGTTTAAGTTGATTAGAGGTCATGTGTGTTGCCTGCATTCTAGACTTACCAGGCCCTATGGTGACATTAAGGTTTGGGGCTTTGCAGCTGTACTGCTTAAATCTGAGTCCCACCTCTGCCACCTCTTAGCTGTGTGGCCTTATGGAAGTTACTTATCTTCTCTTTGCCTCAGTTTTCTGATCTTCAAAATGGGAGAATTCAGTGAGTTAACTAATGTGTGCAAACACTTTTAACACAGGGCCTGGCACATGGTTAGCCCTCAATAAATATCATCAGGGCCTCAACCACCCAAACAAATGAAGAAAAAACCCATAGTTTTTTTAAACAATGGAGAGAAGAAATTCATATTCATTGGAGTAATTTCAATCTTTCTTAAGAGCTCCTTGTATCTTCCCAAACACTCTGATGTTCAGTAGGTACAGAGAGAAAAGGACCTGGAGCTGTTTCTTAAGAGGGTATTCATAAATGAGCTGTACCTTTTTATTTTTCAAAAAATCCAGAGGCCAATGACTGTAGTTGGTATTCTCTCTTCCTTTTCTGGGAAGGTTCATGGGTTCTTGGCACTAAATAAGCTTAGTTCTCTGCAGCTTCCCGCAAGGAAATTAAATTTTCAGGTCCTGCCCAAAAGTTTAGTTATCGCTAATATAATCATTGGTGCTGTCACTGTTCGTCCGCAGGAGCTGGGGGTGGCGGAGTGGGAGGGTGGGATTTGACAGCAAACATTTTCCCCTGGCTCTCCCTCCAAGACACTCAGGCATGTACCCGTGTGTGTGCAGGCACACTTAATCACATACACACTCATACAGTGTGACACACTCCTTTAAGCACACATCAGCACAACCACACACATCTGTACACAAAGGAATGGGCTTTCTCAGGAGCAGTTATGGTCCTGACTTAGTATCGTGAGTTCAGCCAGTATTGTTGGGCTGCCTACTTAGCCCAAGCTAAGCCCTGAGGGGGAAGGTGGGGGTGTTATAAGCTCAATTATGTCCTAGTTCTGCCTTCTAGGGATTCCAAAGCAGTGTATGTGGGGGAGAGAGAGAGACACCTACCAACATGTAATAGAAGGTAGATTGTGATGTGGGCTACATGAGGGGTTAAAGAGTTGCCAACATTTGCCTTATTTATTGAACTATTTTGTATGGGATTCTGAAGTAGCTTTGCACATTCTGTGTAGTTTTGGAGTCAACCAGCCTTGTTCTGCATCAGTCTAGACCTGACTACTGGATTGTTATTTAACAGTAGTGGCACTTTCTGAGCTTGGTTTCCTAGTCTGTAAACAGGATATTAATATCACCTCCCTGTATGTGTTAAGATTGTGTTTGGCTGCAAACAACAGAGGTCAGATGGCAGTGGCTCAACCAAAGAGGAGCTTATTTTCTCATGGAACAAGTAGTTCAGGGCAATCCAGGGCTGGTACTGTTGTTCGAAGGACACTCTGAGGACCCAGGCTCCTTCTGCCTTGTTGCCCAAGCATGCAGGGCCATAGGGTGTCTATTCCAGTTTGAGGCAAAGTTGCAGGAGACCAGCAGCACCTGTGCCTCTTTGGAGAATGTTCTGGAGAGCCCCACTTAGTGACTCCTTTTTATACTTCATTGGCCATAACTATGAAAGGATGCCCAACCCTACCTGCAAAGGAAGCTGGGATATCAAGTATTTTAACTGGATGTATTGGCACCTCAAACTGAGGTCCTGTGAGGAAGGAAGAAGGGGAGACCCCAGCAGTATCTGCCACACTATCTTGGGGAGTTGTTGAAAGGATTCCCTGAGATAATTCGTGTTTAACTCTTGGCCCAGTGCCTGACATGAGATCCCTGTTATTATCAACTGAGACTCTTCCCAAATGTCTTTTCTGCAGAGCCCCCAGAGAGGTGGCCAGTGGAGACTCGGTCTCCTCACTGTGCTGGGACACCCTTACCACTGCCTGTCTACATCTGACTCATGCCCTTTGACTCAGCAGATCTCAGCAACTCCAGAAAAATCTCTCCCCTCACTTCACTGGTCCTCAAAGGTGTCACCTGCTCTTTCAAAAACCCGTAGCACAAAATGACTACATTACTCAAATGCAGCTTAACATGTATTTCTAGACATTACTAAATCTATTTTTGTATATTTATTTTTTCCTTCTAACTAGTTTATACATTTCTTGAGGGCAGGAATTATGACTTACTCCCCACCCCATGCTATCTCAAAATTCTCATTACTGGTTCTTACAGATGCCCCCATTGAGTAGATCATAGGGTATTCTGAGGTAGCCAGCTTTTCAGTTGCTGGTAGTGCTGGGGATGTGATATGCCAGGGATTCACTCACATGTGTGCAATACTGAATAACGCTTTGACTGTATGCTGTTCTGCCTACACTGGTTTTCAGAGCTCAGATACCCAAGATGTGGTCTAGTAAGCATGTGCTGTGGTCAGGTTTAGAATGCCTGGCTGGAATCAAGAATTCACTCATTCATTTGTTCATTCATTCATTCCACCCACTGAGCACCTTCTGTGTGCTAGGCACAGCACTGAGTATGGACTCTTGTTCCTGTACTGCCTCCCACTACTTCTTCCCATCTTGAGGCAAGATAAGCTCCTTTGCTCAGCAATACTCACTTTCTTCAGGTTTTGACTCAAAGGGACTTCCATGGGTCCATCAATTTCAAAACCATTTCTTAAACTCTACTCATCCACTTGCTTTCAAGGGGACCCCTGACAAATAATTAAGAAAGAAGAGCATGAAGTAGGACTATTGTGGGTGGGAAAGCCCCATCTATACCTGTCCCTTTTCTAGCCAGCTCATGTCCTGGTCCCTTTGGGGTTCCCAAATGAACTAACAATAGCCCCTCTCTCCCAATTCAGTAGAAAGGATAGGATTTATCTTCAAGCAAGATGGGATTTCATCCTTTACAATGAATGAATTCAGCAAATAATTTCTTAGTCCTTGCTGTGTAGATACTGTGCTGGGATGGGTGACAAGGACACAGATATTAAATCAGTTAAGTAATTGGTAAAATATTTGATTAGACTGTGCTAGCTAATGGGGTATCTTTATCTTTGTAAGACTCACAGAACACTTTCTGTGTACTAAGCCCCATGTTTAATGCCTTACATTCATTTTCTCCTTGGATCCTCTGAGGATTTACAACAACACCCTGAGGCAGGTGAAAGAATAATTATCCTTTACCTCACCCAGCCTCCTACTTTGTGTTGAAGGTCCATGAAGGAGGAGGATAGTTGGACTCCTAAAAACAGGTCCTGATATTTTGTGAAGAGACCACTTGTTGGTCAAGGTATCCCATGCCATAGAATCTCTACGATGTTGATTTGAGGGGACATCATAGCAAAGTCTTAGTATGGATGAGCCAAAGGTTGAGCCCAGAGAGAGGACACAGACAAGTCACATTATCAACAGAGCCAATGAGATGCTGAGTCATAGGGAGGACAACCTGCATTTGCTGTGCCATTGTAGCATCAGTTGTTGACACTTTAGATGTGGGTGCAGCAAGGGGAGAAGCCAGGACCCAAGCCCAGAGGGATGACATGCCTCAGCAGAGGCCAGACGGGACATTAGAGGTACCTAGACCTGCCAGGGTGACAGGTGTTACTTGAAACAAAGGACCTCATGAGGCCAGGAGAGTAAGAAAAAGCCTTCTGGGAATTTAGATTCTCCCCTGGGGAGATACAGAGAAGGGAGGGGGGAGCACTTTCTATTAAATTGAATAAATTACCCCAAAGAAATGGGCTTCAACCAGAGAAGTGATGGCATTATCATGATGTAGGAAAAGTAAAGAGTTTTTACCATTCTCAGAAATAGTGGCTCCAGAATTGTGACTGAATTTTTATTTTTTTAAATTATATTTTATTGATTATGCTATTACAGTTGTCTCACTTCTCCCCCATCATTCCCCTCCATGCTGCACACCCCCTCCTACCCACATTCTCCCCCTATAGTTCATGCCCATGTGTCATAAGTTCTTTAGCTTCTACATTTCCCACACTATTCTTGCCCTCCCCCTGTCTATTTTCTACCTACCATCTATGCTACTTGTTCTATGTACCTTGTCCCCCTCTCTCCTCTTCCTACTCCCCTATTGCTAACCCTCCATGTGATCTCCATTTCTGTGTTTCTGCTCCTGTTGTAGTGGTTTGCTTAGTTGACTTTTTGTTTTAGGTCTGGTTGTTAATACCTGTGAGTTTGCTGTCTTTTTACTGTTCATATTTTTTATCTTCTTTTTCTTAGATAAGTCCCTTTAACATTTCATATAATAAGGGCTTGGTGATGATGAACTCCTTGAACTTGACCTTATCTGAGAAGCACTTTATCTGCCCTTCCATTCTAAATGACAGCTTTGCTGGATA
>PVKU01002466.1:0-69575 GCA_004027475.1 Anoura caudifer
TAGACTTGGCCAAAAAGCTGCTCAACCTAATAAATGAATTTGGCCAAACAGCAGGATACAAAGTCAATATCCAGAAATCAAAGGCATTTTTGTATACCAACAATGAAAGAGCAGAAGCAGAAGTCAAGGAAAAAATCCCATTTGATATAGCAAAAAGAAAAATAAAATACCTAGGAATAAACCTAACCAAGGAAGTAAAGGATCTATACTCAGGAAACTACACAACACTGAAGAAAGAAATTAGGGAAGACACAAACAAATGAAAACGTATACCGTGTTTGTGGATTGGAAGAATTACCATCATTAAAATGTCCATACTACCCAAAGCAATTTACAGATTCAATGCAACACCTATCAAATTACCAATGGCATATTTCACAGATATAGAACAAACACTTCAAAAATTTATATGGAATCACAAACAACCTGGAATAGCTGCAGCAATTTTGAGAAAGAAGAGCAAAGTAGGAGGGATCACCATACCTGACACCAAATTGTATTACAAGGTCACTGTAATCAAAACAGCCTGGTACTGGCACAAAAACAGACACATGGACCAGTGGAATAGAACAGAGAGCCCAGAAATAAACCCAAGTCTCTGTGGTCAATTAATATTCGACAAAGGAGGCAGCAACATAAAATGGAGTAAAAGTAGCCTCTTCAACAAGTGGTGTTGGGAGAACTGGACAGCTACATGCAAAAAAATGAAACTCGAGCACCAGCTTACACCATACACAAAAATAAATTCAAGGTGGACAAAAGATTTAAATATAAGCCATGACACCATTAAAGTCCTAGAGGAGAACATAGGCAGGAAAATTTCAGACATTTCATGCAGCAACATTTTTACTGATATGTCCCCTAAAGCAAGGGACATAAAGGAAAGAATAAACAAATGGGATCTCATCAAAATAAAAAGCTTCTGCATAGCTAAAGAAAATAGTATTAAAATAAAAAGAGAACCAATTGTATGGGAAAATATATTTGCCAATTATACCTCAGACAAGGGTTTAATCTCCAAAATATATAAAGAACTTACACAACTCCACTCTAAGAAGACAAGCAACCCAATTGAAAAATGGGCAAAGGACATGAACAGACACTTCTCCAAGGAGGACATACAGAGGATCCAGAGACACATGAAAAGATGTTCAATATCGCTTGCTATCAGAAACATGCAAATTAAAACCACAGTGAGATATCACTTCACACCTGTCAGAATGGCCATCATAAATAAAGCAACAAACAACAAGTGTTGGAGAGGTTGTGGAGAAAAGGGGACCCTAGTGCACTGTTGGTGGGATTGCAGACTGATACAACCACTATGGAAAGCAGTATGGAATTTTCTAAGAAAACTAAAAATGGACCTACCTTTTGACCCAGCAATTCCACTGCTAGGATTATATCTTAAGAACCCTGAAACACCAATCCAAAAGAATCTATGCACCCCAATGTTCATAGCAGCACAATTTACAATAGCCAAGTGTTGGAAGCAACCTAGGTGCCCATCAGTAAATGAATGGATCAAGAAACTTTGGTACATTTACACAATGGAATTCTATGCAGCAGAAAGAAAGATGGAGCTCCTACCCTTCGTGACAGCATGGATGGAACTGGAGAGCATTATGCTAAGTGAAATAAGCCAGGCAGTGAAGGACAAATACCATATGATCTCACCTTTAACAGGAACCTAATCAAAAAAACAAACAAACAAGCACAATATAACCAAAGACACTGAAATTGAGAAGGGGTTGATAGTCACCAGAGGGGAGAGGGGAGGGAATTTCAGGGGGAAAGGGGCAGGGTTTGGAGCAACAAGTATAAAGGACACATGGACAAAAACTAGTGGGGGTGGAAATGGGAGGGGGGTGGGGAGGGCTGGGGCGGTGGGCTGGAATGGGAGCAAAAGACAGAAAACTGTACAAGAACAACAATTAAAATAATTTAAAAAAATAAAAAATAAAAATATGACCCAACTATATGCTGTCTACAAGAAACTCACCTCAAAGATAATATAGGTAGATTGAAAGTAAAAAATTAGGAAAAAAAGATATACCATGCAAATATTAATCAAAAGAAAGCAGGACTAGCTATTTTAATATCAGATAAAGTAGACTTGAAAGCCTACTTCAAGGTTTACCAGAGACAGACAGTGACATGATGTAATGATAAAAGGGCCAATCTACCAGCAGGACATGATGAGCCTCAATGTGTATGCACCAAAAAACAGAGCTATGAAGTATCTGAAGCAAAAAAACAGGTGGAACTGAGAGAAAATACAGATTTGCCTAAAATTGTAGTTAGAGACTTCAATATCTCTCTCTCAACAACTGATGGAACAACTAGACAGAAAATCAGCAAGGATATAGAAAATTCAACAGCACCATCAACCAACAGAATCTAAATTGACTCTATGGAATATTCTACCCAATAACAGAACTCACATTTTCTTAAGAATCCATTGAACATATACAAACATAGGCCATATCGTAGGCCACAAAACAAACTTCAACAAATTTAAAAGAATTTAAATCACACAGATTGTATTCTCCAACCACAATAGAAGCAAACTAAGATCAACAATAGAAAGAAAAATAGCACACAATGGGTCAAAGATGAGGTCTCAGGAGAAATAAAAAATTACATTGAACTGAAGGAAATGAAAATACAATATATAAAAGTGTGTGGGACACAACCAGAGAATGCTAAGAGGGAAATTTATAGTATTAATTGCTTATATTAGAAAAGAAGGAAAGTCTCAAATCAATCATCTAAGCTCCCACTTCAAGAATCTAGATAGAGAAAATAAAAATAAGCCCAAATAAATAGAAAAGGAAGTAATAAGGAGCAGAAATCAGTGAAATTGAAAACAGAAAAACAATAGAGAAAATCAATGAAACTAAAACCTGCTTCTTTGAAAAGATAAATAAAATGGACAAGCCTCTAACATGACTGACAAAGGAAAAAAAGGGAAGTCACAAATTACCAATATCAGGAATTAAACAAGAATATCATGACAGATACTGGATAATATAGGAACACTGTGTACAATTTTACATACATAAGTCTCATAACTTAGATGAAATGGACCAGCTCCTTGAAAAATACAAAGTGCCAAAACACAGTATGAAATAGATAATTCATATATTCCAATAACTATTGAGGAAGTTGAATTTATAATTTAAAGCTCAAAAAAAAAAAAAACCCTCAAGTCCAAAATACTTTCAATATTTACAGAAGAATGACACCAGTTTTACACAATCTCTTCCAGAAAAAAGAAGAGAGAATACTCTCAATTCATCTTATGAAGCTAGTATTACCCTGACACCAGGTAGAGTATAAGAAAACTATAAACCAACATCACTCAGGAAAATGCATGTAAAGTCCTTAAGAAAACATCAGCAAATGGAATTTAGCAATAAATAAAAGAAATTCTACACCATGACAAAGCAGGGTTTATTTCAGTGATACGAGATTAGTTCTTTTCTTTGAAAATCAGTTAATGTAATCTACCATATTAACAGGCTAAAGAAAAAGAAACACATGACTATGTCACTTTATGAGAAAAAGCATTTGCCAAAGTTCAATACCCATTCATGATAAAAAAAATAACTCTCAGAAAACTATGAATACAGGAGCATTTCTTCAACTTGATAAAGCTAATATTACAATTAAAGATGAAAGATAATTCTTTACCTCAAAGATCAAAAACAAACCAAAGATATCTGCACTCTTATTCAACATAGTACTAGAGCCCTGGCTGGTGTGGCTCTGGATTGAGTACTGGCCTGTGAAGCACAAGGTTGCTGGTTTGATTCCCAGTCAGGGCAGATGCCTGGGTTGAGGACCAGGTCCTCAGTTGGGGGCACATGAGTGGCAACCACACATTGATGTTTTTCTCCTCTCTTTCTCCCTCTCTTCCCCTCTCTCTATAACTAACTAAATAAAATCCTTTAAAAAATTTAAAGCTCAACATAGTACTGGAAGTTCTAGCTAGTACAATAAAACAAGAAAAGTAATTGAAAGGCATACTAATCACAAAGAAAGAAATAAGACTACCTCTATTTGCGGATGGCATGATTATTTACATAGCAAATCCCAAGGAATCTTAAAAAAAAAAAAAAAAAAACTCTTGGAAATACTGAATTCAGCAAGGCCACATAATACAAATAAATATAAAAAAATCAATTCCATTTCTGTGTATTACCAATGAACAACAAAATGTAAAATTCAATAGCGATTATACTTATTCCCCTCAAAACTGAAACACTTAGGTGTAACTAACAAAATTTGTAGGGGCTTTGTATGCTGAAAACTAAAAAACGCTGATGAAAGAAATCAAAGATCTAAATAAATGGAGAGAAATACCGTATTCTTGGGCTAGAAGACTCAAATATAGTCAAGATGTTAGTTTTTCTTAAATTGATATATAGGTTTAGTCCAAATCCTATCAAAATCCCAGCCAGAATTTTTGTACATATTGGCAAGATTATTCTTTCTAAAATTTGCAGAAAGGCAAAGCAACTAGAATAGCTATGAAATTTTTTTAGAAAAATAATGAGTGAAAAATCAGTCTACTCATTTTTTTTTCAGCTACAGTAACCAAAACTATGCAATATTGGTGGGGGGAGAAACATAGATCAATGGAACAAAATAAAAACCTAAAAATAGGTCCACACAAATATGTCCAACTGAGCTTTGACAAAGGTACAAAAACATAGCCTTATCAACATATGGTACCGGAGCAATTGGACAGCTGTAGGAAAATAAATAAGAACTTTGACCTAAACCTCACATTGTATACAAAAATTAACCCCAAATAGATCACGAACTTAAATGTAAAATGTAAAGCTATGTTATCTTCTCTTAGGAAAGAAACAAGGGAAAATCTTTGAGACTGAAGTCTAAGCAAGAGTTCTTAAGCTAGTCCTGACCAGTGTGGCTCAATTGGTTAGGTGTCATCTCACGAAGTGAAAGGTTGTTGGTTTGATTCCTGGTCAGGGCACATTCCTAGGATGCAGGTTTGGTCCTCAGTCAGGCAAGTGGCAACCAATAGATGTTTCTCTCTCACAATTGATGTTTCTTTCTCTCTGTTTCCCTTCCCCTCTCTCTCTAAACAAACAGAGTTCTTAACACTTGACCCCAAAGGCACAATTTATAAAAGGGAAAATGACAATCCAAACTTCTTCAAAATGAAAACGTTTGCTCTACAAAAGACTGTAAGGGGTAAAAAGACAAGGCACAGACTGGAAGAACATATTTGCAAACCACATATTCAATAAGGGATTAGTATCTAGGATGTATAAATTACTCAAAACTCAACAGTGAAAAAAGCAAAACAGCCAATTAGAAAATGGGCAAAAGACATGAAGAAACATTTGTCCTTGATACAGCAATTGCTGTCAGAAGACTTGAATTTAAAGACTATAAAAAATATATGCAGACATGAACTTCACCTTATGCTGGTGGAGAAACTGAAAAAGAAAAAGGCTGGACTTTGGGACTCCTACTCACGGTATCATTTAGGACTAAAGAATCCAGAATGTACAAATGCTGAACAAATAACCTCTGTGGGTATTTAGGTGAATGTAAAAAGGCTTGAACCAATTCTCTAAAGAGTTCTCCATATGATATTTCCACTGTCAATCCCAGGAGGGATCTGGACTAGAAATGTAGAGACAAGACTATGGGGGCTAAGAGAGAAGAAAAACTCTCCTCTCTCTGGGAACCTCCTGGGAACATATAAACACTCCTTCACTGAGCTAGAAAGTGAGAAATCTCTTCAGCTGCTCAGAGACAGGGCTGGTCTTAGAGGCTCTGTCCTGGATGTAAATTATTGTGTGTGGTAATTGCCAATATCACCCCTGCATACCATGTTTAGTGAAGTTTTGTGAGAACTTGCAGCCTGGTCTCTGCTGTGTGTAGAATAAGGGAGGAACTGTTTTTGCTTTGGATTGAGTAGCTAAAGTTACAAAATGGACCCCTGCCCCCAGCACCAGGTTAGAGAGCTGGTAAAGATATCTTTGTGCATCAACCTCACGAGAATCATTGACCACAGAGGCAGCATGTGGTGCTTATGCAGAAAGCCCAAATGGCAGAACATGGAAGACTTGCTCCATTCTGCACATTCTCAAGACAGCACCCTTGATAACACAGGAAAGTTTGTTGGAACCTTTGAGAGAGGGGTCAATTTCAGGCATCAGCATCTGTGAGACTACAGCACACACCATTTGAGTATTTAGAGGGAATAAGATAATATTTTGTAATCACTAGTTGTTGAGGCTGAGACATTTTGGTTTCACTAAGTTAAGAGACAAGATCACTCTCCCCTTTTCAATAACACAATGTCTTTTCATTAGAAGCCTGAAATAGCAGGGTTTTTCTGTGCTCTTCCATTCCATTGAAAGCCTACTCATAATTAGCTTCCCACAACTCCTCCTAGATTTCTTCCACCATTACTCATCATCCTGGTCTATTTGTGTTACAGATTATGATTCTCAACCTCCATTGGTTTCACCAAGTTTAGTACCATTTTGTTAAGTCCATATTGCTAATCTTTGGGGAACATACATACTTCTCTCTTACTACTAGTTTCAATGCTTCCAAGTTAATCTGATTGTTCACAGAGGTTCTTAATATGAGGTCTGTGGCTATGACAGTTCATAAGTAAAATTCTAGCAATCCATGAATTCGGATGGGAACAAATTTCACATCTTTATTTTCATTAACCTCTAACTAAAATTGAACATTTCTTCTATTACTATGGCAAGCAACAAATCACAGTGAAATAAATAGAACATAATAGCTAGTTTTATATTGCATTCTAATTGTTTCAGATATCTCAAAAGTCATTTATATTCATTACTAATTCAAATTATGGTAGTTATAAGGTGGGCCACTAGATCTTGTTATTTAATGCTTATAATGAAGCACATACATTTAATCACAAAATTTTTAAATAGTTTGATAACCTTCTCAATATAATTGATTGCTTCTGTAACCCTATTTTTTTTATGCAAAAATACAAACAAACATTCTGAGAAGGGATTTATTTATAGGCTTAATTAAAATGTCCAAAGGAAAAATGGAACAAAAATTATTTTAAATTCTTGAAATAGCCAAAAGTTTTTATAACTCAATAGCAAAAAGATTAAAAGCAACCTAAACCCACTAACAGAAGGTTGGTGAAATAATTTATGACATATACTTACTGTAGAATATCATACAGTCACTAAACAAAATGCTGTAGAACACTATTTAATGGCATATATGAACAGATATCAAAATACGCTATGTAAAAGAAAAGTCTGTACATATGATCTTTTTTTACAAATCAAACACACATACATGTACACATATACACCTATAATACAAATATATAGAAAACAGGTGTCAAGACACACAAAAATGCTAATGGTGGTTACTCACATATGGTGGAAACTGTTGGTAATCTTTTAATTTTATTTAGGAATTTTCTATCAATGTGTAATTGTTTTTGCAAGAAAATATATAAAAAATATTATCTTCAAAAGAAATGAAATCCTAAGAAAGGATCCAAAGGGATGTGTTATTTTTATATCTGATGACCTAAACATTCATTCATTCAACAAATAAATCTCAGTTCAGTGGTCAATATTATAGAATATTGACCAGAATGAATTAATACTATTTATATGATCCACTACCATTATGGGAAGAAATTTACTGATTTTCATACAAATGATTTAGCAGCTAAACCAGTAGACAATTTATTTATTTTTTAAAATATTTTTATTTACTTCTTTTTTGGGAGAGTGGAAGAGAGAAATAAAGAGAGGGAGAGAAATATCAGTGTGTGGCTGCCTCTCGTGCACCCCCACAACCTGTCCCGCAACCCAGGCATGTGTCCTGACTGGCAATCAAACCAACGACCCTTTGGTTTGCAGGCTGGCACTCAATCCACTGAACCATACCAGCCAGGGCAAGTAGAAATTTTAATCAAGCACAGTTTATGAACTTTTTAGTCTATGGGACCCGAAGTCAGTTCTGTCTTTAGCACAAGTATCACATAGTCATTCCTTTCAAAATTGTTTCCCACCGATCAATATTTTATCTTCGGATAGTCCTTTTTGTTTTGTTTGTTGATTTGTATTTTTGATTTTTGAGTATCTTGTGACAAAGTAAAAATAAATTTATATCCCCTCATACAAATCATCCTATTAAAAATAAGCATATTTCATAATAACACGTTTCTGAATTCACATTCCTCAAGACAAAAACTTCTCTATCCTCTATGACTGTGCCATATTTTACAATTCTGAATAATTTTGAATCATATTATCACTAGATAGAATATTCACTGCTATTTTTATATCTGGGCATTTCAAAATGCCTATCATACTCCTTATTTGCTAACATTGTTAACTGGAAAAATATAAATTTTAATAATGCTCCCAAGTGAAGGTTTTATAATTTTTAAAATACAACTCTTCTAAAAATAGGTACTCATCTAATATGCAAGATGTGACTATGGGGTAATTGGCTTGATATTACTGTTTCTGTTCAGTAAGCCAGCAGAATTTACGTAAGAAATAAAGGTCATCCACTCTGAGCAGTCACCTTGAGAGACCCCAGACAGACTTCACTGACATCTGCCTTTACTCAGAACAATGTTACGACCTCTCTTTTGGGCTTGTCTGTAGTCTGTTCCTTTTTATTTGAAACAAATGTCTCTAAAGGTGGCCAAACTATGTTCTTTAAAGTTAGATTCGATCTTCATCAATAGCTAAAAGTAATCTAGAGTGGGAGAAGAGTCCCTGGGTGCACCAGGTAGAAAAAGTGGGTGTGACTGAAGCCCTGGGGGTAATGCAATGTGAAACTCTGCATTGGGGTGATGTTTAAAATATTCACTAGTATGGCAGGACACCAATTAATCAGAATAGATGTCACTAAAGCAAGGTCTTGGAGGACTTTGACCAAGAAACAGGTATTAACCCTTTAGCAAGTATATTGTAAGGCATTCTATAGGGTCCTACAGAAAGGAAACCATAGTAGTGGGAATGCGTGGGCACTTGGAGATTACTGAGCTGTGGCATTTACCAATCAATAGAGGATATTCAGAGTATTTTAATGTGCACTGAATATTGGTCCTTCCAAAAAGTAAGGAAGCCAGTGCTGTTTTTGTGCAGCCTAGGCATTGACTCTGAGGACACTGTCCAAGAGTTGTTTGAAGGTGCTGAGAGCAACACCTGCAGTATTGGAATAAATGTGTGGGATCTGAAAATACTGATTAAGAAGGTTATTGCTTATGCAAATATTTAGGTTCTCTGAACTCATTAAGCACAGGCACTATGACTTTTTCACTTTTTCTCCCTAGGACCTAGCACAATGCTTGGTGTATAGCAGTTGCTTAATAAATATTTGTTGAATAAATGACATGTTTGTTAAAGAAAAATAACTTCAAAGTTCATATTTAAAGATTACTTTTATTTTTGAGATCCATAATCTATCTTCAATTTATTAAAGATAATTCTAAAATTCTCTTTGAAGAGAGAAATCCACCAATATATTATATTCCTGACCCAAAATCCTTTGGATAGCAGCCTTTTTCTCTCTGGAAAGCAGTCCTTTTCAATGCTCTTTTGATTATTACATGACTTAAAAAGCTACCTTAAAAAAGGTAGATAGGAACCTATCTTTAACTCTTTGAAGCTCCTATTATTTCTAGCCAAAAAGAATCTTCCTTTTAGCAGACAGCATTTGAGGCTTTCTGGAGGCGAGGGCTGCAACACTGTGGCTGCTGGCCAGCATTTCTCAGGCTATGCCCTTAATACATCATTCATTGGTCCTAACAACCCCTTTGATAGTTGAGGAAACTGAGTCCCAGAGGAGCTAAGCAACTTCCTTATCTTTACACAGCTAGGGAGAGGTGAAGATAGATTTTGAATCCAGGAAACTTGATACCAAATCTGAGCACCACCAACACAGGAGTCTAGGAAGCAGGAGCTCATTTATCTTTAGTCAATCAACAAGGTAGGACCTGAAGGATTTCCTGTGCCTAAAAAGTACCTTAGAGTTCCCATTACACTGAGTCTCAAAAACTAGGTACTAGAAGGGAGACTTTCTTGCACAATCATCTTGTAAGTGTGTACTGAGTACATATGATGTTCAGGCACTGTTCTAGGTTCTAAGAGGGCAGGTAGGGACCCACAATCTTACTATGATTGGTAAATGTAGCACCTAGAAACTTACTCAAATCTTCTAGGGTTTCTTTATTCACTACTTCAAATGGTAAATAAACTGAATCCCTGTTTTCAGTTTGAATTCTGTCTCCTAAGCTATTATCATCCTTGATAAACTGCAAAATAGTCTTCTCTCTAGAAAGGAGGAGATCTACGGTTTTCTTCTTTCAGGATTCTCCTGGGGGAGTATTTGATCTCATTTGACATTCTATCCATATAAGGATAGCAACAGAGAGAGGAGGAGGCAGTGGAGGTAAGGAGTGAAGCATACAGACTATTTGGAACACAGGTATCATACAAACATTCTGTTAACATGATCAGCCTTTTTCTGTTACTGCAGGATTATCCTGTGTAATGCTGGTATTCAGAGCCGGTGTCATTAAGGCTAATAATAATTTCATACTTGAATTTTATGTTTTAGGAGGTATTTCAAGTTATACAGTGGCCTTATGTATTATCATAATTAGAACCAATAGAAATATTAACTGAACTTTGTACTTTGAACAATTAGTTGTACTTTAAATGAAGGTTAATAAATAACCAAGGAGAAGGCTACCAAAAACCTAAACCTAGTATAGTAAACTGTACTAAATGTCCCAAGCAAGCTGAGACATTTTTAAAAGCCATTAATTTTTTCACTATAAATTATCTAACATGTACTGCGAGGTTGTCTGCTCTAAGTAGAGTTAGTGACTCCATCCTGCCCCTGCCCAGGTAAGATTTCAAGGTAAAAAAAAAAAGGGTTTCTAAGAATCACAGAATAAAGAGTTCTTACCATTTCCCCCTAAACCCCAAATTCCCAATTTTAAAGTCATCCTAATGTTCTCAGGTTTTTATTTTTAATTTTTTTCTTATTTTATGATGCATGGCTTTGAATCTCTTTTTTTGAAGCAAAGTATAACAAATTTTTTAAAGAAGCAAACAAACAATATATACATAGATAAATCAATAATTGCAGGATCCATTTTTTTCACCTAAAGATTTGATCCTTGTGAAACTACAACTTCCTTTGGGAGAAATCATGTTTTAAGCTGTGTTTAGTCATTTTTGCTTAGTGTAAATAAGTACTTGAGTCTTTAAGAACAAATTTTGCTAAAAGATAAAAAGTGAGATTTCTTACCCTCTTCTAAGAGGCAAATGTGTCAGTACTTTCCCTTGCTTTTGATTTTGGCACAAAAATAGGAATGCTTTAACTTTAAAGCTGAAAACCAAAAATCTTTCTCAAAAGTAAAATGCTGAGGTATATTTATCTTCTCTACTGTGAAAGAGAAATCATATTTAAGTTTCAAATGTAAAAAGAGCTTCTTTCTCACACTCCTTTCTTCTACTCTAAGGCAAATTATCAAGTTAACCATCCTGTAGTCACAGAGCCGTAAGAAGAAAATGTTAAAGGATTTTGTCGAAGCAATTGCAGAAAGCTAGTCCCTTCATTTTATGGAGTGATTCTGATTTTTCTGGTCCTCTAAACTTTTTTCTTCCTTTGTTTAAGTCAAATCATCAGCTCAATAATACATGATGCTCAAACCTTGCAATTTCAGGCTCAAGAATGATATGGAGCATGCAAAATGGACATTAATGGACAAAATTCAGCTCTGCAGAAACTATGGCATAATAGCCTGAAAGGTAGCTTTGAGTCATGAAATGCAGTGCCTCGACCCCCTGGAGAGAATCATGTCCCCAGGTCCCAGAACAATGTTTGCTGTCCAACACTCTCACTCCACGTTTGAGCCCTTTCACTCCGTGTGGTTTTCTCCTTGGGGATCATTATTGGGTTTCATAATGATTAGTTTGTGTATGAAAAAGGAAAGCTTGAGACTATAATTTCATACATATTTTTAAAAAACACATAAAGGAAATTCAGCAGTGAGACAAGTAATCTCCTGGGGCCTGCTGTGACCAAGAGTATACCTGTGAGAAGGACAAGCTGATGATGATTGTCTCAGCACATAAAGGGACAAACCATGAGAAGGAAGCTTTGTGTCCCCTCTAGCTTTGGGACCTCTGCTCTCCTGGTGTCCCCCTCAGACACAGAGAAGCAGATGGCAGCTATTAAACCAAATGATTATGAGACCATCCCAGTCAGAAATTCAATGACAAGTAGAGGGAAAATGTTTCTTTTAATTTCGGCAGATGCATATTTAAGGAGATACTTTTCAATAAAGTCCTAAGTGAAGGGTAGATTGAGGTAAAGTGCAGCTGAAAACAAAGCCCAGAGGTAAAAAGTGGATTGAGAAAAAGCACCTGGAGGAGGAGTTAGAACCACATCAAGAGGTAGGGAGCAAGGGCACAGACCTGCGGAATGGTTCTTCAGCTTCAAAACCACACAGGTTCCCAGGTCTTCTCACTGCATAGCCTGGAGAAGAGAATAACCAGGCTGTAAATCCTGGGTTGGCATCTCAATCTCTGTGAGACTTTGAGCCAGTTACTTAATAGCTCTGTGCCTCGATTTCCTCGTCTGTGAAGAAGAATAACAATTCCGACAATCAGTCCAAGAAAACACCTACAACAGTGCTCAGCACCCAGCAACAGCTGGATAAGTGTTACATTTTATTGTATTCTTATCAACAGCCATATGAACATATTATTTCCCCTAAAAAAAAGTGTTGAAAACATGTTCTACCCTCTTCAGCTTTACTTAAAATTTAATAAAAAGGAAAGCTGACTTCTGGCCAAGATGGAAGCATAGCTGGACATGCTGTGCCTCCTCTCACAACCAAGATTAAGGACAACAAAAATATAGAACCAAAAAAAAAAAAAAACACCCAACGAGGACAGAGAGAAAATTGAATTGTACGGAAGTCTGACAACAATTCACCCAGACCTGTAAGAGGGGCAGAGTCGGCAGCCAGCAGAGAGGGGTTGAGGTGGGGAAGATGGTGGCTGGTGGTCCCAGGCATGCAGTCACCCCAGGTGCACAGGTGGCGGTTGCCGAACGCGAGGAGGCCAAGCAGGGTGTGCAAGCGGCTGACCATGGACACACATTCGCGCACAGATAAACCAGGTGAAAATGGGCAGCAAGACAGACTGAGTGACCCAGGGCCCCAGCGCCAGGAAGTAAAGCCTAAAAGCACTGATTGAAAACACTTGTAGGGGCTGAGGTGCTGGAAGGGAGTCCCAGCCTCAAAGGAGAGTTCATTGGGGAGACCCACGGTGTCCTGGAGCATGCGCAGGCCCACCCACATGGAAATCAGCACCAGAAGGGCCCAATTTGATAGGGAAAGAGGCTGAGGGGACTGGAATCCAGGAGAGAGCGCAGAGCAAGCACCATTTTTCCCTCCCAGACCCCACCCCCACATCCAGCAACACAACCCAGCAATTGGGCTGCCCCGCCCTGGTGAACTCCTAAGGCTCTGCCTCTCACTAGGTAACAGCTACCACCAGACAAAAAAAAAAAAAAAAAAAAAAAAAAAAAAAAAAAAAAAAAAAAAAAAAAAAAAAAAAAAAAAAAAAAAAAAAAAAAAAAAAAACCACCAAGGATGGTTCAAACAGGAGAACAGATTGGGGTCCCAGAGCTAATTCATCTAAGTGCCAAGAGGTAGCCAACCTATCAGATGCACCGCTCAAAGCACTGGTGATTAGGAAGCTCACAGAATTGGTTGATTTTTGGTCACAAATTAGATGAATAAATGAAGGCTACAATAAGTAAATGAAGAAAAATGCACAGGGAACCAATAGTGATGGGAGGAAAACTGGGACTCAAATCAATGGAGTGGACCAGAAGGAAGAAAGAAACAACCAAACAGAAAATGAAGAAACAAGAATTCAAAAAAAAAAAAAAAAAAAGAGGAGAGGCTTAGGAACCTCCAGGACATCTTTAAATATCCCAACATCCAAATTATAGGAGTACCAGAAGGGGAAGAGGAAGAGCAACAAGTGGAAAACTTATTTGAACAAATAATAAAGGAGAACTTCCCCAATCTGGCAAAGGAAATAGACTTCCAGGAAGTCCAGGAAAGCTACCTTCCTTAACTTACTCCATTCCATTGATGGAATAAATTCAGGAGGTTTCTATACATTTTTACTTATACTCAGCTTGTACTGCTGTCCATAAAAAAAGTAAATACCTCAAAACAATAGCAAAAAAGAAAAAGAAAATCTGTGTGTCTTTTCGATGAGTAGGTGAGGAGTTAGGAGCCTGGGTTCCTCTGGGGACAGAAAATGAAGTGGTAGGACCTGGGAAATAGGCCTGTGGGAAGGAAAATGAGAAACAGCAGAAACAACTGAGGGCCAGTCTCTTCGTGACCTGACTGGATGCCATTTTTGGCTGAAAAAGACCAAGTTGTCCTTCCCAATTATCTACACTTCAGCTCTATCAGAATAAAATAGTCATGAAAATGAAAAATTATTTCAAAATAACTAAAGGCCAAATATAACTTCTCATTCACAGGAATAAATATATATTTAATTCCATGTTAGTCCAATGTACTCTTTGAGACTGGAAAGAATGAGTCAATGATCTTGTAAATAAAAAAATTTGGGCACAAACATGTCATCTGTTTGCCAATTTTATACATCCATATTTTGTAATTAAGTCCATGACTCCTTTTCTTCATGTGAATCTAGTTCCTCTTTCAAGCTCAAAGCAAATCTTGTTTTAAACACAGGTCATTGCTTTCAGTTTGTTTTGATGTTCAGATAACTGGTTGTTTCAGAAATTTTTAAGTAGCCAATAATAAAACATGTGATATTAAGTAGATATTCAAATATTGATGCTATAACAAAATGCTATCTCTTCACAGATTTTATCGACTCATTAATCACAGATGCTTCAAGACAATGGATTTCACTAAACTGTTTTCCAAGACTGCAAGCAACTTAGAATTCCATGTGGGGGCTTACTAAACATGGAGATTCCTGGGGTCCGTTGGTACAGATTCTGTTCTTAGAGAGCTAAGTGGAGTCCAGGAACCTTTATTTGTTTACAAGACTTCCCAGGTGCTATCCAGGCCTGCCAGGCTTAGAAAACAGCCAGTCCGGGATCCCTTCATCCACATTCCTAACAAACTGTTACTCAGATGTGTTTTGAGCTCTTCCAGAGGAAGCAATCTCCATGTAGTTTATTAGTTAGCCTTCATGGGGAAGATTTGATGGTCTGAAAATTTTTGTTTACATTAAACTGAAATGGCTCTGGCAGTGACTTCCTTGCACAGTTTCAGTTCTGCCCTCTGCTATAACAAGTGTTATTATATACTAAAGCCCTTCATGCATTTTAATATGCTTTCAGGTCCCCACAAGTTTTCCTTCTACAGCCAAACAGCCAGTTTCAACAACTGCTTACAGATCCTTTACCATCGAAGTTATCCGTGCACCCTACCACAGCATCTATAGTCTCTGTTCAGATCCCTTCTTTCCAGCACTGTTGGAACCAGTGTCCCTAAACCAGCCTATGAGCCACTTGGCCCTGCAGAGGAATAGAGTGGCATGCTGCCAGAGACCATATGGAGCTATACATATCATTTGCTATTGATTCTCAAATACTGACAAGTGTAATAATGTCACTATGTGAAGAAATTGTCACCAATCCAGGATGACATGAGAAAAATGAACTTTTAGATCAAAAGTTCATTTGATCTAAAAGACTGTACTTTTCTTCCTATATTATGTCCTTCCCAGGTCCTATTTAAATTTAATTTCACTTATGAAACTATAAGGATAACAGGTGGTGTGCTTGGCTGATCAGTTTGTTATACTAGGAAGTTAGCCACTGTATGTTGATAAGCCCTATTTCTTTAATATGTACTGGTCCATAAAGACCAAAATCTGGGAACCACTGCCCTGACCTTACCTCCCTCACTGATACACCAGTGTTCTCTAATCTAACTCTTAACTCTCCAGGACCCACCACAAGATACAGTGGCTCACAAATAACTAGAATCATCAGAGCATTAGAATCAACTCAGTTTTATGAAAATATAAATTCCCTGGTCCCACCACCAGAAATTATGGTTCAGTAGGTCTGAGGTGAGGTTCAGTATCTGTATATTTTTAAAGCCTCCCAAATGATCCCAAGATCATTCAGGATTAGAAAGCATTTTCATAATGTGCATTTATATGGCATGTCTCATCTATGTATTTGTAACTTAGTATCACAAGGGAGCAGGGGTGATTGAGAGAGCAGCCATCTGGTCAAGGGCCTCAAAGCAATCAGGCAGATCTTGATACACAAATGTTATCCTGCTCCCTCCCTTAGGTATTTGGTGTTATTACCTTTTCCTCCCCTTTCAGCCTGCTCAACTCCATCCAATAAACTGACCCCAGACTCTTGGGTTTTATCAATATTCCTATTAAAGCATAGTACCCAAACTAATACATAATAATCTTTATTAATATGGACACCAAACATCTATTAACATAGCTTCAGAGCACCTTCACTTTTACGGAGGCACCAGCACATGAATTTACTGAGATTTGGACCAATCCTTACTATTTGGTTTCACCTAAATTCTATCAAGCAGGTCTCTTTCACCCAATACATCTGGTGTTTAAAAATACAACTTCAAGTTGCCATTTATTTAAGTTATACAACTTTAAGTTATAACATGTATCATACTTGTTACATTATCTTTCTAACAGATCATATAATTTTTAATTTTAAAATATGAATATCTTTTCCAGAGAGTACCTTATGTAATGGGTCCTATGTTATGGGAACTTCAGAAGTATACCTTCTTTTTCAATGCAGAGGGGGAAGAAAATGAAGACTGGAATACAAGACACTTTCATTCCAGCCTTGACTGCCTCCAACTAGCTGTATGGCATTACCATTCCAACACTAATTTTTATCTGTAAAATATCAGCTAAAACTTTGGGCTCTTAGAGTTCTAAAATATACGATCTTAGAATATGCCTATGATATAAAAGAACCTTTTATATCCTTTAAAGTACTCATGCTCCCTCCATTTATCTATTAAACTTGTAATATCAACTACTAAAAATAATGAAATAAAAAAGAAAGAAATATAAATTCTATGCTGTCATTCCAGTAATTGGTAATATATTTTTAACAGTGAGGGCGGAAAACACGGTGCTTCTTAAAGATTCTACTTGGAAGTGACTAATGTCACTTCACTTCCATGGGCTACAGCAAGGCATACAGTCAAGTGTGACACTGCAGTGGGACAAAGGAAGTATAATCTTCCTGTACAAAAGGACACCATTGAAAGGTGCCTGCAGGAAAAAAGCAGCAAATATTTTAAACACATAATGTAGCCTATCACATCCCTCATTTTGAAAATTGAGGCTACATGTACCTTCCTCCATTCTTTTAAATTATTCTAGTTTTCCAAAATTTCTAAAACATGATAGTGCTATAATATCATTGAGTTTGCTTATTACCTAAAATGTAATTTGTCTGGGTCTGGGGATTTGAATTTATCTAAGATAGGTAAGTAATTGTTAAGCTTCTCTGACTGTGGATGTCAATGACCTCTTAATGCAACTATGTCTTGATGTTGCCAGCTTAAAGATTGCTCTTCTCGGTATAGACAGAAGAAAAGCGGAAGTGCAATGTTTTCTTTTAACATGATACTATCATTCTCAAGCAACAGACCTATAATTTTCATCTATCTATTTTCCTGAAAATAGCCCTAAAAATTGCTGCTGCTCTTTCCAGTGGTTTTTGCGAACCTCAGCTAATCCTTGGCTTTAACGCTCTTGAAATTCTTGCCCCACTCCCTTGTACTCTCCTTAGTTACTTGTTATCCCTTCCACAACTCACACAGCTCTCTCTCAGCCTTATCAGATAGCTTTAGTGCAAATATGGCCAGGTGCTCTAACTACTCCCCATTTTTTCCCACTGAGAGTATTTTTAATTGTGTAGTCAAAATTTTATAATTCAGCCCTCCACACCACCATAAAATTATATCTATTGTTTGAGTCTTCCCTTGACCAAGTCATTATTTTTTAAAGAAAATATTTCATCAGATATTATTTGATACTTCACCTTTACTGTATCCTCATGGCTTATTTTTTTAATAGTGTGAAAACAATATTGCATAAATGTTAACTGCTCAGTCTCTGGAGACAAACTTGCATCTTGGTAATTGCATCACATTGGGCAAGTTACTTAACCTTTCTGTGCCTCAGTTTCTCCATCTGTAAAATGGGGACAATTACAGTATTTTCCTTATACTGTTATTATAAGAATTGAATGAGTTAATACGCAAGTATATAAAGTACTTGGAACAGTGCCTGGTACACAAGCAACCCGATGTGCCTGTTGTTATTGGGTCATACAGTTCAAGTGCCTCAGGCACGACAGTTTTTCTGCTTCTACTGAGATACAGTAGTTATAATTTCTCACAATCTTATATATGACATTCCTCTTTAGAATAATGCCTTCAGAACTTACTAAAGTACTCATCAAACTGGGAACTAGCACCCACAGGAAGAGTGTGGGAAAAGAGTTCTAATTCAAGATGGTGGGCTCACAACTCAGGTGGTCCCACCTCCTTCCTGAGGCAAGGAAAAAGGCTATAAAGAAATTCCAAAAGGAATGAAGCCTTGACAGAAAAGAGAATAAGAGAGATGAATCCACAAATTCCTAGGAACAGAAAGCAAACAATCCTTTGGATAAGTGAAATGGGGCATAGGAGGCTGCAGCACAGAACAGCAGAAGGGGCCACAGTGAAAGCAGAGTCTAATTTCCAATGAGATTTTGGAGGGACTCCCAGCTCACAGAGCAGAGGTGTAGTGGGAGAAAGTAAAAATAGGGGTGGGGGGCCATTGAAAGTACTTCAATAACATAGCTGCACTAGGTGGCCCTACATACACATATACAACACACCCCAGGACCCAGCGTTCACTCCTACAACATAGAAACAGCATACACATGCATGCAGGAGTTGAATAAGCTTCTTGAGGTACAGGCTGCTAGGGTGAGCCCAGGTTTCTTAGTCCCTTACCTACTCACCCTTATGCAAATTTTGAAGATAATAAGCCCTACCTACATACAAAGAGCCCTCAGGGAAGCATCCTGGGAAAAGAAACTGACCGATAGAGCAGCCAACGAAACCTAGGATAATCAACCTAAACATTTAGCCTAAAATAGAAACTGGTAAGCAAGGACTATCAGACAAATGAGGAAGACTGACAACTTTAAAGAAAAACATCAAGGTAAAGTCAGTGCCCTAGACCCAAGAGACTATAGTGGAAATGCAAGGAATAAGAAAACTCTTTTTTTATTTTTTTTTTAATTCTAATTAGCCCCAGCAGGTGTGGCTCAGTTGATTGGAGCATTGTCCCATAAACTGAATGGTCATGGGTTCAATTCTCGGTCAAGGCACATGCTTAGGTTGCAGGTTTGGTCCCCGGTTGAAGCGCATATGAGAGGCAACCAATCGATGATTCTCTCCCTCCCTTTCACTCTATCTAAAATCAATAAGCATGTCCCTGGGTGAGGATAAATAATTTTTTAAAATCAGTTAGAATTCTAATTAGACTCCTTGTAATTTTTTTAGTGATGCTGTCACCTTAAAAAGAAGAATAAGAATCTATAAAAATGTGATAAGTCATAGTAATTAACAATGTTAAGAGCAAAAATGAAAAATTTATAAAGGGGCAGTGAAATTTTAAAAAATGTATCAAAACATAGAACAGGAAAATAAAAAGATGAAACAGATGAGAGAGAAGAGTCACAAAGTACCAATCCACAAAAGTTCAATGAATTGGGGCTTCAGAAAGAGAACAAAGAAAACTGAGGAACATAAATTATTTAAAAGAAAATTAAAAAAAAAAAGTAGAACTATACAAGCCATCACATTGAAAGGGTTACTGAATACTGTCACAATCTTACATAGTACTGATTGAAGAGATACATCTAAAGTTGAGGCAATGAGAAATAAACACACTGTTACTGCAGACATTGAAAAGTTACAGTTAAAAACCTGAAGTTAATAATATAATACCAAACACTGGGAGAAAGAATGGAAGAAAAGTTGAGTAGTGTTTCAATAAATCAAATCCATAATATTTGGAACAGAAAAATTATCAATAATAAAACTGATTAATTAAGAATAGCAGCATAAATGTACTACTATATATAGAGACAAAACCGTTGAAAAAGATGAAAGTGATTTTAACTGAGAAGAATGAGATTTGCAAAAAGGTCAGAGAGCAGTATATACATACTACAACTAGAGCTTTCTATATCAGATGAGTACTTAGTGTCTTACTCTTTATTCAGGCCAGCACATTTTTGTGCAATATAAAGTCTTAGGCCTACATAGACAACAAGTAACGAGTCATGTGATGAAATAGTATAAACCATGGCCAGGCTCTATGAGAGAATGTAAATAGCCCAGGTGGGAGAGTGGGTCACTGACTGGGCTAACTGAAGGTGAACATCATCCCTTGGGTAACTACAAATACATCTGGAGTCTCTTTCCAGAATCCAAGGCAAGAATCTGTTTTCGGCTCTACTGAGCTGTCAAGATTCCCATATGTTAGTAAAGATCAGACTCTTCATTGGAAGCTATCAGGCTCAGATTTTAATACCTCTATTAAGCTCTAACCCTGCATTGGAATTTAGGGAGATAAAACACAATGCTTTCATAGTTGTTTTCTTTTTAAAAAATATATTTTATTGATTATTCTATTACAATTGTCCTATTTTTATTCCCTTTATTCCCCTCCACCCTGCACTCCCCCTCCCACCAGCATTCCCCACCTTGGTTCATATCCATGGGTTGTGGATATAAGTTCTTTGGCTTCTACATTTCCTACACTATTCTTAAACTTCCCCTGTCTATTTTGTACCTACCATTTATGCTTCTTATTCCATGTACCTTTTCCTCCATTCTCCCCCCTCCACCTCCACACTGATAACCCTCTATGTGATCTCCATTTCTGTGATTCTGATTTGTAGTTGTTTTCAACTTCAGTGGTCTCAGCTACTGAGTTGAACTTTGTATTCACTCCAACAAAAATGACAGGGTGACTACTTTGTGCAAGGCACCATAGAAAATACATAGATAAATAACACAGATCCATTTTGTTTATCTTAGAGAGCTTAGGAACCACTGAAAGAGAGCACTGTGCACAGCTAAATTTAATACAAGACTGAACACAAGTGAATTGGAGCATAAAGAAGGGAAAGAGTGCTTCCAATTTAGGAAGAAATCAGGAAAGACTGAAGGTATGTCAGGAGTGAGCAGGGATTGCAGGCCTTGAGTCAACAGCATGCCTGAAGGCTAGTGCTGTGAACAGCCGTGATTTGGGAGGTAATCTGAGATCAAGAGTATCTGAGCTATAGCTGTTCTTGCAAAGAACAATGTTGGTATCTCTAGTTTGGAGTAGCTCTAAATTTCTGTGATTAAATGCTACATTCATTCCAAATGCCCGGCTTACCCAGACATATGCATTTTATTTGGAAAAGATGAATTGGTAAAGTATATATCTAGCAGATTACAGAAGTTGTGTTGTGGAATAAGCAAACCAGAACTCATTTATAACACCAACTAAATCCAAAATTTCTGGGTTGTTTATATTTTTAATAGCATATCTCAACATGTGTTCATGTCCATGTGTCTTCATTCTACCCTCAAATCCAGAAGATTAAAGAACCAGAGAACGTTAAAATAATAGTACCTTGACTATTATTCAATATAATCCTATCATTTTACAGATGAAGAAACTAGGCCAAGATAGGGTAAATGTGACTTGCCAAGGATATGCAACCACGAGGAATAAAGCATAGATTTAAACCAGGTTTTCAAATGGAAGGTCAGGAGCTCTTTCTTCTGAAAGAAAAATAAAAGGATAGAAAAGAATCAAAGATAATAAAGAAATAAAAGGTAATGTTTAACTAAATTATTGATAATAGACCTAAAATTATCAGTGTTTCTGAAATAAATTCCAAATAGCTTTTAAGAGTTCTATTTTTCTCGAGATTTGTTTTTCTATTTCTTGGATAAAAATGTATACATATTGTCTACTAAATACAAGATACTATTTTCAAAACTATTTTAATTTTTAAATTATTTAAATTAATTACTAAAAATAATTTCGTTCTGTTAAAATAGGCAGAAAATGGTAATTAGCTAATCATCTGCCTATATATGATTTTTGTTTCATCAAAGCAAAAACAGGAAATATTTAAAAAATAAGTTTTCTCACCCTGGCTGGTATGGTTCAGAGGACTGAGTGCCAGCCTGAGAACAAAGGGTCTCTGGTTCAATTCCCAGTCTAGTGCTGTGCATATGCCTGGGTTGTGGAGCAGGTCCCCAGTAGAGAGTGCATGAGAGGCAACCACACATTGATGTTTCTCTCCCTCTCTTTCTTCCTCCCTTCTCTTCTGTCTAAAAATAAATAAATATAATCTTTAAAAAATAAAAAATAAATATTCTCTTACTTTTATTAATATTATATATCTAGAAGCATCATATTTTTAAATAGACTGTATTAAAGCAGAGACTATGTTGTATTTGCTTTTGACTACCAGCATCTACCAGCAGCTATTATAGTACCTGCCTTAAAGAATCTTCTCAATAAATACTAACTGCATAAATAAATGAATTAATATTATATTACACTGAATTCTCTATCAACCTTTATATATCACACATTATGTCCAATACTTATATGGCCCAAATATGACAGATAACATTATTATTTGAATGGGTTCAAAACTTTGCCTCATCTTGATTTAAAATCAGTCCATCCTTTCCCAAAGCAGACTCCATGATTAAAGGTCTTCCTCTAGTCCCACCTGTAATTAAATCCTAAATGATAGATGGAGCCTGCACAGAAGTAGAATACTGCTTTTCTGCCTTCCTTACACCAACACAAAGGAGGCTTCCTCAGGTGAAGGCCACACCTGGCTCTAGACCCTATTCCCAAGTTCAAGTGAGGACTGGCCAAGAGTCTCTAGTTCAGATCACCAAATGGCTTCTCAATACTTCCAAACATACTGCTAACGGGCTAATTAAAAGACTCTAGAAGTTGTGGAGGGAATTTGTAACCCGGAGGGCTGCTTGCCAGGACATAAAATATAGAAGTACACCTCAGGAAGAGAAAAGAGAAATTCACAAAGTTTTATCAAGGATATTAAGAACATCACTGAGGAAGTTAAAGATGGATACTAAATATAAAAGCCATTTTTTTCAGATTATGAGAACTTTATTTAAAGGTTATGCATATGATGAACATAGATGCTAAAATCCTCAACAAAATATTGGCAAGCTGAATACAGCAATGCATCGAAAAAATCAAAAACCATGATCAAGTGGGATTTATTCCAGGAATGCAAGGTCGGTACAACATTTGCAAATCAGTAAATGTGATTCACAGCATAAACAAAATGAAGGATAAAAACCACGTGACTATATCAATAGATGCAGAAAAAGCATTTGATAAAATCCATCACCTATTTATGATAAAAACTCTCAGCAAAGTGGGAATAGTGGGAACACACCTAAACAACAACAACAACAAGAAACATCATATATGGCAAACCCACTGCCAGCATCATACTCAATGGGCAAAAACTACAAGTGTTTCACTTAAGATTGTAAACAAGACAAGGATATCTGCTTTCACCTCTCTTATTCAACATAGTACTAGAAGTCCTAGCCACAGCAATCAGATAAGAAAAAGAAATAAAAGGCATCCAGATTGGAAAGAAGGAAGTAAAACTATTTTTATTTGCAGATGCATGATATTGTACATAGAGAATCCCAAAGTTTACACCAAGAAACTACTAAAACTGATCAATGAATTCATCAAAGTAGCAAAATACAAATTTAATATTGAGAAATCAGTTGCATTTTTATATGCCAATAACAAACAGAAAGGGAAATTAAGAAAATGATCCCATTCACAATTGTTTCAAAATAAATAAAAATACCTAGGAACAAACCTAACCAAGGATGTAGAAGACCTGTATTAGGAAAATTATAAGACTCTGAAGAAAGAAATTGAAGAAGATACAAATGGAAGCACATGTGTATTTATGGGTAGGAAGAATTAACATCATTAAAATGTCCATACTACCCAAAGCAATCTATAGATTCAATGCAATTCCTATTAAGATTCCAATGATGTATCTCACAGAACTAGAACAAATATTTCAAAAATTTATATGGAACAACAAAAGGCCCTGCATAGCAACAGTGATCCTGAGAAAGAACAACAAAGTTGGAGGAATCATGCTACATATTATCAAACTATACTATGAGCCCATAGTAATCAAAACAGCATGGTACTGGCATAAAAACAGACATATAGATCAATGGAACAGAACAGAGAGCCCAGAAATAAACCCATACCTTTATAGTCAATTAATATTCAACAGAGGAAGTAACACATACAATGAGCTAGATAGTTCATTTAATAAATGGTGTTGGGGAAACTGGACAGATGCGTGCAGAAAAATGAAACTAGACCAACTTCTTTCACCACACACAAGAATGAATTTAAAATGGATTAATAACTTAAATCTTAACCCCAAACCATAAAAAGTGTAGAAGAAAATACAGGCAGCAAAGTCTCAGACATTGCTCATACCAATATTTTATTGGATATATCTCCCTAGGTAAGGGAAACAAGCAAACAAAATAAATAAATAAACGGGACTGCATCAAACTAAAAAGTTTTAGCAAAACCAAGAAAAATATCAACAAAATAAAAAGCCTAGCCACAGAAGTGGAGAACATATTTGCTGATACATCTTAAAAAGTTTAGTATCAAACATTTATAAAGAACTTATAAAACTCCACACCAAAAAAAAAAAACAAAAAAACAAATAATCCAATCAAAAAATGGGCAAAAGACTTGCATAGACACTTCCTCAAAGAGGACATACAGAAGGCCAAGAGTCATATGAAAACATGCTCAATATCACTGATCATCAGAGAAATGCATATTAAAACCACAATGAGATACTATCTCACATTGTCAGAATGGCTATCATCAATAAATCAACAAAGAAGTGCTGGTAAGGATGTGGAGAAAAGGGCACCCTTTTGCACTGTTGGTGGGAATGCAGACTGGTATAGCCACTGTGGAAAGCAGTAAGGAGATACCTCAAAAAATTAAAAAGGGATCTGCCTTTTGACCCAGCTATCCCACATCTGGTAATATACCTGAAGGAACTCAAAGCACTAATTTGAAAGGACATAAACACCCCTATGTTCATTGCAGTGTTATTTACGATTGTCAAGGTATGGCATCAGCCTGCGTCTATCAGTAGATGAGAGGATAAAACAACTATGGCACATTTACATAATGGAATACTACTTGGCCATAAAAAAGAGGAAAATTTTACCCTTTGTGACAGTATGGATGGACCTGGAGATCATTATGCTAAGTAAAACAAGCTAGTTAGAGAAAGACAAATACCATATGATTTTACTGATATGTGGAATCTAATGAACAAACTGAAGTAATAAGCAAAATAGAGACAGACTGATAGAGAGCAGAATGACAGCTAAGTGGGGTGGGGGTGAGGGGGTAGAGGGATTAAGCAAAAAAGACTCATGGACATGGACAAGAGTGTGGTGATTCCCGGGAGGGGGGGTAGGTGGTACAGAGGGAATTAAATGGTAATAGAAAAAAATACAATAAAAATTTTGTTTAAAAAATATTATGCGTATCAATAAATTAACACAGTTCATCTTACCTTCCCCATCCATTTTATAGAAATGAAAATAATGTGTTTTAAAAATTGGTGTTACTGAGGTTCTCCAGTTGTTTAAAAAAACAACAAACAAAACAGCCACTTCTAATCTAAGAAATGTTACAATTACTCCTAACTTGTCTATTTTAATGTCTGCATATTTATGTAACTAACCATAAATTAAATATTACAAATGTGGTCATTTTTTTCAGTTATTTGTATATAAATTCACTTAAAAGTATAAAATTATATTATCTCTTATTTCCCTAATACATAACCAAAGCCAAAATACTGAGAAAAATAAAATATTAAGGAATATTAAATTAATAAAATCAAATATCGAGAAAAATAAAAATAAAAGCAAAGGAGCAAAAAGCTGTGTTCTTCCTAAATCAGCTTCTACTACTGTATCACCAGTGATGTTCCCTCTGTCTGCACCTGAGAAATAAAGACCTAGGTCAGTTACGTGGTAGAGAACAATGAGAAAAAACCAGCAAATAGTGGTTTGCAACTCTTGCTAACCTCCTTGGGAACTTCATTGTGGCACTTTAAGACCATATGCACATTATCCCTCCTTGGAGCTCAGTTTTGCCTTTTCCTTCCTCTTCCTTCTCTTTTTCCCCCACAAGCATGCATCTCCTAAACTCTAAGGGTCCCCATGAGATTTGCAACCAGGGGAGCAATGGGCAGCTACATCTCTTTCTGGGCTAACCCCATGAACCTGTCCTCAAGGCCCCTTTTCTGTGACTTTGCAGTGAGCTGACTGCAGCCCCACCTTGTCTCACTTCTTTCCCATAACTTGTGTAGAGAGCCAAAGCAGCCCCATCTAGTCTCTCTCCTGGTGCTCCTTCTATCCTAGACCCTCCCTTGTTTCACTGTCCCTAGCTTTAGTAAATGTACTCACAAAATCACCTGCATTTGTATTGTGATATCTTCCCTGCATAGAATCCAGAACCCACTACCAGCTGGCCTTAGGCAGACCCACTCTAGCATAGTCTGCAGTCAAAAAAAGAAGACGACCATTTGATGCCCTATGTCCCAAGTCCATTTCAGAAGGTGGCAGCAGCTCCAGAAAGGAAACAGAGAAGGAGACAAAGTACAAAGGCAGGACTTGATTGCACAGAAACTGGAAACTCATCAGGATTTGGCCACACCATGGAGGAAAAGTTTGCACTGACTCCAGAGGAAGAAATATAATCTTGATACATAAATGTTGTACTTTCCTAACAAAATTGCATCAGGGACTAAAAGTAATCTGGAAAATTTGGGGCCAAATGAAGATTTTTAAGAGATTGTATCAGGGCCTGAAAAAATAATGGCTTGATCACTTTATAAATGTATGTTTCCTGTTGTGGATATTTTCAAAGATATCCATGCATTCTTATCTGATGGCAAGAAGAGAAAACAACTACAATAGGGTGTAAAAAGAAAAAGAAAAGCAGAGCATTAGTAATAATTTTGTACATAGACATATGTTAGCATACAAAACAATTAAATAAAGGATCATTTTATTTGACACCTTGATTCCAGATGCAGTTTAGACTTTTCCGGTACTCTGAAGGATGAAACAGCTGAATCTTCTGGCAAGGTCAAAGAGGTCTGTTTGCTCACGAGGTTAATCCAAGCAGGGTTTACCTTTTCCTTCATCCACTATTTGCATGAAAAAATTACACTTTCATGATTTTCCTTGACTACAGTAATTAAATGTTTCCATTCAGGTGGTAAGCTATTTTAGCTGAGATTGTAAATATGCTTTTTTATTTTTTTCTAAAATATTCTTTACCTTATTTAAAATATTTTTTTCTAAACATATTCTTTGAGTCTTTCCTTTTCTAATTTTTCAAATTTTCCTTTTTCTCATTATAAGTTTTTGTGTGTGTGCCCTTTTCTAAGCAGTTAAAGGCAGAGGGGTGGGGGTGTGGCAAATAAGCAGAGAAAGTGCATGACTTTCCAACCAAAGCATTTTACAGGCAGGACAAGTTAAAAGGAAATAAAGGATTTAGAGTTGTGAAGGGCCAGCTTATATTTTCAAAGTTAAACTTTTGATATTACCTCCCAAGGACGCTCTACACAGCTCCACAGATATGCAAGAGTATTTATGGAAGACATGTCACAACTTTAAACTGTGAGACTGCACCTCTTGTAGTCTACTATGAACAATTCATACACACATGTGTAGTACATATAATTTCTCGCAAATAAAATCAAACTGCACTGGAATTTTTTTCAAAAGGGCTAATTTGTTACATGTAAGCACATAAGACTATTATTTTGTGTAATCCTATTTAGACACTTCATTCTTAACTCTACCTAAAGCCTCAAGAAAAACAGCAAGAAGCCTTGCCAACCCTTTGAGACAAGCTGCTCACAGATTGTAACAAATGTGTTATAATTCTGAACATGGCTCATGACGCAGAATTCTGTATCTCACCTTTCATTCTCTAGCAGCTCTAAATCACTTACAGTTCTCTAAACATGGCAAGCTCTCTCCTGCTCCTGCACATGTTATTCCTTCTGCCTCAGATATCCTTCTCTACCTTTTTTCTCCCTCAGGAGTTAATCAGTTCAACTCCACCTTCTCTGCGTGCCTTTCTTTGAGTACTCCCTACATTCATTCACCTGCAATGTGCTGGATCAAAGTGTGAAAGACAAGTGGTATCCAAGAAAAGAAAGGAGGAGAAGAGGGCATTCAAGATAAAAACTATAATGAAGCAAGGGAGGGAAACAATAGTACTGACTGAGAGATAAATATGCCATTCAAGAGAGTTTAGATTTTTTTTTCTTGAAGGCAATGAGGAGACTTTTAAGCAAAAGAATGCAATGATCAAATGTATTGTTTAGAAAGTATAAAGATCAGATTGGCATGAACAAGACTGGGGTGGTCAGGAGACATTTGCAAAGGAGATGACATGTACTCTTACTATGGAAATGCAGAACATGAAGAGCATTTGAGAGATGAATGAGTTAGAACTGAAAGGATTTGGTGATAGGATGGCTGTGGTGCACAAGGGACAGAAGAGAGTCCAGAGGAAACCCCAGGTTTCTCTGCCTCCTTACTGGAGAGGATAGTGGAACTTTCATTGAGATCAGGAATTCAGGAGAAGGAGCAAGAGGTGAATGGCTATGTTTTGAATCTGTTGAGCAGAAAAGGCCTGTGAAATAGCCATGCTGAAAGGTAACTGTTCATTCCCCTGTGTGCCAATTACCTTGTTGTATTACCTCGTGTTACCAAGCTGGGATTATCTGTCTACCTTCCATCTCTTACTTTCCCCAACCGGAAGGCCTATCCAAACTAAAACCTTCCCTTCAGGGCACCCTCAATTAGCCTATGCTCACCCTGACAAAAAAGGTTCCCCATTTGTCCTCTCTCATTAAAGCAGTACTAACTCAGAGGAAATAACCTACAAGGGCTGAATTCTATCAATCCTTCCAGAGAAAATGAAAACATGGATTGGAGAAAGAAAGGCTATTTTCCCTCCATTTTAATAACTCCCATTTTCAAAGGCACCATTGTTTCAGAAGAACTGAGTACTTTCTAAGGTAAATAAATAGAATGAATAACAATCTTGTTTAAGATTCCAACTTATTAACAGAAAACATATGTAGACTTAAGAATCAAAAATAAATGTGCCTTTAAAGATGACCTGGAAGGCTTCCTACCTGCCAAGAATAAAGTTCAAGACCTCAGAAGTTCTGTGTTTTCCCAGAAACAGTATATTATATTGCTAATGATGGGAAAAAAACATTAAACCATAAGGGATCCCCTCCTATAATTTTGATACTATTAAGGTGAGTTTTGTAATGGTCTGAAATAAGAGAAGTAATATCAAGACTCAGCTTGAGTTATGGATACTGGGTCTATGATTCCATCCTTTGAAAGAATGTTTCCAGTTCCTGCTTTTCTTTCCAGGCACGTATATTTGAAACAAACACTTCTCATATTTGAATTTATATTTTAGTAATCTTGGCTGTGTTAGTTACAAAAATATAAATTCACTTTTAGAGCACTTCCCATCATATATACTTTAGTTCAGTCAAGCTTTTCTAATGAAGAGTTTAGTTATTCTTTCAACATTTTTAGTTATTCCAAATTAGAGGAGGATTTCTAAAAGTTGTTATGAATCAACATGGCAAAGGACCATAATAAGTGGCAGGCCCGGAGACGGGTAAGCCTTCCAAAGAGAAACTGATGTTGCCCTCCACATTCATTGAGTTGTCTGGTTTTCATATGACAAATAAACAGAGGGGTTAGTTTTTCCTTTTTCTAAAGGACTTTATGTGATTAGGGTCAGAAAGTCCACAAAAAAAAAAAAAAAAAAAAAAAAAAAACCTTCCCCAATTTTATAAGGGTGCACTGACAATATGCCACAGTGATTTATTTCAAAAGTGCTGGCTGGCTATTTTCAAACAACCGCTGAGAGACTTTGCTTTTCCCTGAACTTGGGAGGTTGGTTCTAGGATGTGCACAAATTCAGCTTGCCATATGAGCAAAAGTGAGATCATAAGGGTTGATGCTGGCAAAGTCCCTGAGGGTGTAGTAATTCATGCTGTCAGTTACTATCAGTAGCAATTTGCTTCTGGATTGGTTCCTGTGAGCGTTCATGTGAGCATTCTGCACAAAGGACCAGAGTGCAATATTCTCCTGGGTTTCAGGGACTTAGTGCAGTTTCAACATATAATCAAAAGTGCCACGTAGTTTGCCACCTCGTATTTTGTTTTAAAGAGACAGAGGCTTAAAACTGCATCCTGTTTTTTCTCCAAAAGCAGGAAGTTGATGGCAATTTGGAACTATCTTTAATCTGTTGGCCCTTCAGCGGAATCTAACCTGTTGGTAAAATGTAGTTGTTGTTTTTAACTATTTAAATGTAAGTCCACCATTTCCACAATATTAATAATAAATTCACTTAACCACAAAACTTCTTAGATCCACCTCACACATGTGACCAACTCTTAATTACTATAGAGAAAGTACATTGGGAAAAAGTTTACCTTGAATGGGTATTTTAATAGCACATTCTTCCAAATTGAGTATAATTTCCATAGAGATATAGTTATTAAAAACTGGTTAAACAAGGATATCCCTAGCATTTCAGAATAGCTCAAGAAGCAGTCAGACACTGTTGCTGACAGACAAGATTATATGATAAAAAAAATTTTTTTAAAGGCACTGGAATAAAATTTGCTATGAGTCTTCCTTAGATCAATCTGCTTACAAATTAAAAATCCATGACTAACTCTTTTCACAGTCTCTCTTCTCTTCAAGTCTTTCCAGGACACAGACTGGATATGGGTGGCCACGTAGCATGTAGGTGTGGTGGGATCTTATTTAAACTATAGTTTGCATTGTTAGGCCGGTTTTTGTCTTCAGGTTTTCAGAGGGTTTTTTCTTTCTTTCTTTTTTTTACTGGCATGTATTACGTTTCAAGAGCTTTGTTTTCTTTTGTACAATTTTTGCCCTGGGAAAACTAACAGAATAAAGATTATATATGGAACTAATGGGAGATTTCCTTAATCAAATCTGTTCTGTAAATTAGTGTTTATTAGTCATGTCCTAAATCCACCTACATGAGTAAAGGAAACACTGAAAATAATCAGCTCATCTCATATACAAAGGCTTAGAAAAGGAAATTAAAAATTTTTAACATAATATAACCAAGAAGGTGAGGGGGCCACTGTTGGCATATTGGGATAAAATTTATTGAACTCAGTTCTCAAGTTACGTTCTCTTTATGAATAATGCCATTGCAGACAGTTTCGCAACTCTCACACATAGTCAGCCCCCTGCAGCCATGGGGCTGCAGGCGTGGCAGTCCACAGTGGCATCACCCCCTGCGTACACCTCATATCTGAACCATGCAGCAGAAGGTGGTTCAGGGCACCAAGCCTCTAGAGCCAGAGTATGCTTTTGTCTTTGGGGAGTTTTCTGAAAGAGATTTTTTCCAAATTTATAACATCCATGGTCAAATTAGGACAGGCTTCTCAAACTCAGAGAACATCCTTTGGGAGATTTGCCAAATCAAATCCTATTATCCAAATTATAAAGCTGGAGGGATCTTAGGAATCATCAGGTCCAAGCCCTTCCTTTACAGAGAGAAGATAGGCAGGGCCTGTGGAAGTTAAGTGGCTTGCTGCTGATCACACAGATTGGGCAAAACCGGAGAAGACTCCAGGTCTCTCTGGTCCAAAAAAAAAAATACAAAAAAATACAGTTAAGCAAAAGTTTCTGTTGTAAATAGAAAACATTTTTATTTTCAATTACTGACCTTAACAGTTTTGTGAATCTATCCAGAGAGGGGAATAACATACACTAATGAAACTATAAATAACAATTAACTATTTAAAAACAATTCAAGCTACAACAGAGGATTTCTCATAAGGCAGTATATAAGAAATTTCCAAAACAGCTGTATAAACAATTTTATCACATACATAATATATTATTCTAGTTGTAAATGTGTTTAAGACTTAAGTAGTCAAATAATTTTTATGGATAGATGAGTTTGACAAAAAAGTTTAGAGGCCTTTGAACCCAACAATATGCAGTTTAAAGACACCATAGAAGTTAGGTTAGAGGGGATTATGTGCCCCCGCCTCCAGGGGGGCTCTTGACAAAAGAGTTCTCTGAGAGACTGCAGTCAGTTAATCAAGTAGATAACCAGATGGTGGATAACAAACTTATCTATCTAGATTATCATTATGTTTAATTTTTAGAATTTAAAAAAGACACAACTAAGATCAGAAAGTGGTTTGAAAGATTTTATTTCTTCAATGCCAACATGCTTATTTCTCCCAAACTGGAGCTCAAATTCAGGGACTTATTTGAAGATAGTTCATCATCTAAATTACATACAACTTTTTGTTTCCTCAGAAATGTGTATATTGGAAGACATCCACGCCCCTTCTCTAAATCGGGGAGAAGAGATAGGATCACTCCTTGTTGCACTAAAGAGACACACACCGTTGTAGGTGGTGAAGTCATGGCTGGAGAAGGGTCAAGTGAAATCAACAGAAGAGGTATTTCCTGACCCCTGCTCCTTTGAAGACTCAAGCAGGAAAAACTCCACACATTCCTGCCAGTTCCTTTTTTAACAATTCTGGTGCTGCCCAGGGCCCATACTACCTTGTGAGATTAGCCCTAAAACCATGATAACATAGGCTATTAGGTTCCAGGGGTAAGTTTGAACAGCAACATATCAATATTAGGTCACAATCTTAATTAGGCCCTAATTAAATGGATGCCTCCTTGGGGTTTCAGTAACCACTCCACAAGCTGGAAAGTCAACCCAGGGAGTGTGTCAGCATTGTATCAGTAACACATAAGTGGAGACAAGGACTTAATTCTGGAAGGCTCCAATGACCAATATGATGCAAAATACATTTAATAACATTTACTTTTCTCATGCGTTAAAATGTCAAAAGACTCCTCTTCAGGTTAATAAATAACTGCTGCTCTCAGCTATTCCATATCTCCTCCCACACCCTTCAGTGAAGCCTCTCCCATTGGACTCTCTGTACCTACATGGGTAATGCCTGGCACAACAAGGACCACTGCAACTCTGGAGTATAAACTGTCAGATACTTTGAATATGACCACTGAATAAAAGCAAGTTTCAGAAGCTATGTGGAAACCACAGAGGAGCTAGGATTGAACTAAAAATCCTATGAGGGTCTCACCCAGCTGGAAGGGTGGGAAAAAGAATTGAGGAGAAAGTGGACTTGGCCTAAGACTGGGGCAGGTATGGGACATTTCAGAGGGAGGTAGGAATGTGGGAGAGAGGAGTGTGTCCCTCAGTGACTACGGGCAGTGACTCTGCTTGCCCAGGCTGAGAACTACCTAGATTTCTTTCTATGCACACCTCTCCCAGTTCTGAGTAATGCCAATTCAAGAATTTCTAGGAAAATGCATGTTTAAAAACATCTGACAAAAGCATGAAATGAAAAATAGTTTGTCTTCATTTTTTAAACTTACACTCTTAACTTAGCCATCACCAAATTTTCCAGTTTTCCCCTACAGTCTGAGTTTGGTATGAAGGTATGGAACAACCACACATACTTCATGTTTAGAAGTGTGCAGCCAAGCCCTGCATGATGGGCAGGTGACATCCACAGCTCTGGGAGACATGCCACCATTATCCCTTCCTGCTAGTCCCTGTCATTCTCTCTTCTTATAAGGAGCTCCCACCCAGTCTTTTCTGTCACCAGAGGGGTACAGTGGGTGCAAACACTATGCAAGACTTTCAACTCAGATATAACGCTAGTTCTGGTCCATAACCCTTATCCACAGTACCAAAAATGTAAAAGGAAAAAAAAGATTTCTTAACCCATTTGTCATCAAAACCTTATCTATGGTGATGAAGAGATTATCGTCCCATGAAGAAGAGTTCCAAATAATTTACAGATACTCTGCCCTCCAGGAGGGGGATCATAATTTACCACTCCTTAAGTATAGGTCAGGCATAGCAACTTTCTTCAAAAAAAGGACAGAACAAAAAGGGGAGGGAAAAAAAAGTAAGTTTATAGTGCGGGAACCTGACAAACACTATCACAGCAAGATGATCAAGGTCAACATCAACAGTAATCAGTCATGTTGATAGTATGTACCTCAAGGCAGTAATGTGGTAAGAATGGCACTTTACCGCTGTGGGCTTCTCCCCCAAAACCCATAACCCCAGTCTAATCAAGAGAAAGCCATCAAAAAAAAAAAAAAAAAAATCCCAGTTGAAGTGTGTTCTACAAAAGACCTGACCAGCATGCTTCAAACTGTCAAGGTCATCAAAAACAAGAAAAGTTTCAGAAACTGTCATAGCCAGCAAGAGTTTATGGAGACATAATCACTAAAATGTAAAGAAGTGTCCCGGATGGAATCTGGGAACGGAAAAAGAACAATAGGTAAAAATACAGGAAATCTGAATCAAATATGAATTCTAGTTAATAATAATGCATCAATACTGGTTCATTAGTTGTGACAAATATACCATACTAAGGTCAGATGCTAACAATATGGAAAACTAGGTACAGAACATAATGGGAATTCTCCCTAGAAACTTTGCAATCTTTCTGTAAGTCTAAAATTATTCCAAAATTTAAAAACTTATTTTAAAAATACTGACCTGAACTGACATGAGACTACATATGGTCTTTATTTATCATACATATTCATTCAACAGGTTTTGCTATGAAAATATTAATGTGTTTGATACCCTGGTCCTACCACAAATATTTCAGGTATAATGCAATACAAGGTTATACACTGGAAGTGATTTATTCTCTCCCACTTCTGCTCTTTCAAACTGGCTCTTACCTGTCACTAGATAGAAATCTCCCACGGGTCCCACGGCTATCCTAGTCATTTCCCAGTCATAAACAAATATTTGCTTGTCTCGGGTGATTTTATTATCAAAACTCCAAACCTAAGTTAACCTGCAATTTCTTCCTCTGCCAGCCCATTTTTGCTTCAGGCTTGGAAGCTTGTCTGGGAAGGCAGCCTTATCAGCTTTCTGCTTACTTCCTCCTCCCCTCCTGCCAGCAGTGGGTTTGGGCCCTTCCAGGTCTGTTCAGGAGACAGAAAAGAACAGGAGAAAATAGATCTAACTTGTCAGATGTGACTGTAATCTGGGTTTGGTGCCTCTGCACTAGCCAGATGCCAAAGCTTCCCAAATCTGCTCTTGATGTTTTTCAGGGACTCTCATCATGGCAGATGTCTTAACCACAACTGTCTTGCTGGGCAAGGTTCTTTCTGGTTGGTCCCTTAGGAATTTCCCCTCCTTCCCACTCAGCTGCCCCATTCCAGAGGCTTACATTTTTTTCAGTCACCTCATCCTTCCACATAGTCCTCCTTGTCAAGCCATTTCAAGATTACCCAGGCTGCTCTTTCCTCAGAGTCAATTCTTACCCAGTCACCTTTGAAAGTACTGGCCAGTCCCAATGCAGCCACCTCTTCTCTCTGCTGCCTTCCTCATGCCACACCCCTACCCTCATCCTGGTCTCTGTCTTGAGATGCCTCAGCAGTCAGTCCCCAATCCCCAATCCATGGGAGACACAGGACAGTGTTCTCTGAGTGGTTTCCCAGGAGCCTCCCAACAAGGTTTGAGTAAGGGGACACATAGCTCTTCCTTGAGGTGAGGAGAACCGCACAGCACAGTGACAACTCTCCTCAAATAAGCCTTCTCTGCCATACTCTTGAACCTCCAAGAACACTAAGCCTTCTCTTCAATGCCCTGGAGATAAACAATGAGTTCAGGCCAGCAGAACCAGTTCTGAGGTACCCTTTCGGCAAATCCTGCAGTTTGTCTAGCACCTCAAGTTAGAAAGCCAAGGAACTTGACACCTACTGCTTTGTTCTTTGGTGGCTCAGTCGAAACTGAGACAGAAATATCCTGTTACTCTTGTTTGTGGTCAGTCTCATGATTAAGCTATAAATTCCAGCAGGCAGGGACCTTAGATCTTTTATTCACCAATGTATCAGCAGAACCTAGCAGAATGCCCTGTATAGGTTCCCAGTGGATGCTTAATAAATATTTTTTGAAATAATGAATATATAATGAAATAAAGATAGTGATGCAGCTGCCATTTTACTGAAAAGGGGGGAAAACAAGATGAGGTGACTGTAGTATTAATCAATAAAATATCTGATCTTCAAATAAGGTACCTTGTGATTCTTTCCCTTGAAAGAACCTCCTAAAAGACATAAATCTAAATCACAGAGCTACAGTTTTCATTTTAAGCTAAAATAAAAAAATAAATAAAAAATACAAGGCCTGAGACACAGACAGCAAATGCTTACACAAGAGTTAACAGATTGGATGCTGGCTGATGATGCTAACATCAATTCTTTGTCTAGACATGCAGTGCCAGTTCTGCTGACACATTCTCTCAGAGCTTTTTTTTTTTTGCAGGATGCAAAACTGGCCTTTGGGTCAGTGATATTCAGAAATAAGCAGGACTGCTGCAGAGAAAACCCTTTAAAGGGACTCCAACCCCCTATGTCTGCCCTTGATAATTCTCATCAAGGGCCCTTTCACAGGGGCAGGTGAGGAATGGGGAGGGGTCATTGTATTTTAATGAGGTCGATGTTGCATTCTTCTCCCTTGATGAAAGGATGGGAGGAGAGAAAGAAGCTGAAAAGCAAATTTCCCCAGACTCATTACATGGCAAAACAAGTAAGTACATGCTGTGAAGGTGGAAAGAAGAGCTACTACCAAAGTAGCCTGACAAACATCCTCAAAAGATTTCTTTTGTCTATCAGTAAGGTGCTCTGAGTAGGACAAGATGATTTAGAAGTCAGCCTCCAACTCTGGGAAAAATGGGAAGCAGGGTTATAAAGAGAGCCTGGCCGTACAAGTTTGTGCCTGTTCCGCACACTCAGGCTCCTCGCAGACAAGCCTCATTCCCCAATTCCCTTCATACTCTTCAGCAGAACTGATGACAGAGAGAAAACTGCAGATGCCAAGTCAGAGCCAAGGAAACTGTCTCTCCTAAAAGTGTACTTAAAAATAAATCTTTAAAAAAATGGGAATTTTGGTTGGATTAAGATTCACCTAAGGACAATCCTTCCTAAAACAAATATTAGTAGTTTCAAAATTCTACAATAAAAATTTAGATCTTAGAGAATGTCTACTCCAATGCCTCACATTCTACAAGTGAGGCATTGAGGTTCTTGAAAGATTCAGTGACATGACCAAGGTTTCACAGCTCTCACGAGAACCTGCTTCTTCCAACTGTAGCATTTTGCTCCTTCCACACATTAGGCAGCATCCTGTGTACACGCAAGGCTCCCTTACCCATCCCATGCAGAAGAATGCAGCCACACTTCTAGATAAACAAGATAACTTGTTTTAAATAGTCTCCTTTTTTTTTTTTTTATAACTTTTCATCCAAGAAGTGTCTTTATTTCATTTCCTTCCAAAGAGGTTAGGTGCAACAAGTTGGTTCCATTCCATTATTCAAAGAAAGGGAGGCACGCACGTCTGTGATGCTGGGCTGTGTTCTGAAGGCTCCTGGTGAGTGATACTTCCACAAGGACCTTAGGCACTCAGAGGACACACGCAATGCTCCGCATGTCCTTAAGGTCCCAGGTGTGTGCGTGGCTATGGTGGGGGTCAGGGACAGCCTGTGAATAGTCCAGCTTTTATAACTGCCATCATTCTATTGTTCTAGTAATATAAAAATAAGATAGTATCCCTGCCTGCAGAAATTTAACTTCAGAGTTACACAAGGAGCTTCGGCCTATGCATACAAACTAAAGTTTAATCCTAATTCTTTTCCTGACTCACCAGGATGCTTTGAGCTAGTCACAAAATTGGCTCAGTTTCTTCATCTGTTCAGTGGGAAGAGTAATGCTGATCTGTCACTCAATTTAAAGAAGCTGCCTGCCTGATAGCTACTAAATAATTGTGAGGAAAAAATACCTATAAAGATTCTAAGAATAAATGGAGACCATATAACTAAATCATCAAAGTGCATAACTCAGATGCTTTCTAATAATTGTGACATGCAGTATTCCAGTTGACCAAAGACGGGTGACTGTTGTTAGTCAAGCATGTTTCTACAGAAAACATATCATCATCATATTGTTTCAACACATCAAAGGTGTTAATTAAACCTGCACAATTGAAATGGAAATTTGCCTCAAAGCTACTGAGACTGGGTGTGTAGCATATTCCTAAGGTTTTATCTACCAGATAAAGTCTTCCCATCAGCAGGGAAAAACAGGAGCTGCTTTCCCATGACCATAGTCTCTATGTGGCCATAAATCCTGCTCATCAGTATTGATTTTTGTGGAGGCATCATAAGAAAAGAATTCTGAAAAAAAGGTAGACAATAGCAATAGGAGGGAATCTGATGAACAAATTAAACTGTGGTGAGTTTCTCACTGATAATATTCTTTACTATATTTTTTAATATCTAGCTAATGGTGAAGTTTATATGGATGAGATAAAAATAAATTTCATTCCTTAGTTTTCAAAAATGCCCATAAGATGATTGTAAAGTCCTGATAATGCCTTGTTGCCAACCGACACCAGCCATTGAGACTCCAGCACCATAATGAATCACTTCAGCCATTACCTAAAAATATGTGCTTGGGAAAATCACCAAAGAAAGAGATGGTGTCTTATTTAACCAGTCTTGAACAGGACAACTACAATGGCCTGATAACAAGTGGTCACCAAATTTTTGGTAATGGGAAAAAAGAGCTTTTATAGTAGATTTTACTTTTGAGATAGTGATGTTATTAAGCACTCTGTTTAATGCCACACAAAAAAATTAGGAATAAAACCATAAATTACTCCTAGAAGATAACAGATATTTTAAAAGAAATAAGAATGCTGTTTCAGTGATTATTGTTGCAGGCAGTGTATATATGGTTCTGACGGCTCATGGGACTCTTTCCACTTTCAGCTTTGCCTAGTCACAAAATATGGGACACTGAAGTTAGACGGACACTGGAGCAGAGATCGTTAGGGCTCATTAATGATCTATGCACTCTCCTACATTTTCCAGCTTCCTTTGCACTTACATCGAGTTCATGTGACTAGTTCTGGCCAAAAGACTCAGGGAAGGTAACCTGTGTCACTTCCAGGCTAAGGTAGTTAAGAACCAATATGTCATGTTCCCCCCTCTCTCCTCTGTCTCAGCAATACTAAGGGTCACCTGTTCCAGATGCAGCACTGCCAGGCAGAGGAAAGCACCTGACTCTCATTTACCCTTACATAGGTAGGACTGAACCTTTCTTGTGTCAAGCTAGTGAGATTTCAGGGTTAATGCAGCACCAAGATAAATTACCCTGACAGACACAAAGACCTTGTAGTAATGTGTTCATGATGGCCTCGAACTCAAATTTATACTACTGATACTAAGCTTTCAAAAACACCATTAAAAGAAAAATAGTATATTTCCTTCTTTTCTTTTTTAATTTTCTCACTTTTTCTGGCCCTGCACAGTCTAAGTCAGTGGTTCACAAAGTATGGTTTTCAGCATGGCTAGGGGTCAGCTAGAAATGCAGATCCCCAGGCCTGTTTTATCAGAAACTGGGGGAGGGTCCAGCCATCTGTTTTAACCTGGCCTCCTGGTAGGTAGTCAACCTATCAGATGCAGAGCTCATACCATTTGTAGCCAACCTAACAGAAGCACAGTTCAAAACTCTGGTGATTAGGAAGCTCACAGAATTGGTTGATTTTTGGTCACAAATTAGATGAACAAATGGAGGCTACAATAAGTGAAATGAAGAAAAACACACAGGGAACCAATAGTGATGGGAGGAAAACTGAGACTCAAATTAATGGAGTGGACCAGAAGGAAGAAAGAAGCAACCAAACAGAAAAGAATAAAGAAACAAGAATTCAAAAAAAATGAGGAGAGGCTTAGGAACCTCCAGGACATCTTTAAACATCCCAACATCCAAATTATAGGGGTACCAGAAGGGGAAGAAGAAGAGCAACAAGTGGAAAACTTATTTGAACAAATAATAAAGGAGAACTTCCCCAGTCTGGCAAAGGAAATAGACTTCCAGGAAGTTCAGGAAGCTCAGAGAGTCCCAAAGAAGTTGGACCCGAGGAGGAATACATCAAAGCACATCATAATTACATTAGCCAAGATTCAAATGAAGGAGAGAATTCTAGAAGCAGCAAGTGATAAGGGGACAGTCACCTACAAAGGAGTTCCCATCAGACTGTCAGCTGATTTCTCAAACCTTCTGGGCAAGAAGGGGCTGGAAAGAAGTATTCTAGGTCATGAAAGGCAAGGACCTACACCCAAGATTGCTCTATCCAATGAAGCTGTCATTTGGAATGGAAGGACAGATAAAGTCCTTCTCAGATAAGGTCAAGTTAAAAGAGTTTATCATCATCAAGCCCTTATTGAATGAAATGTTAAAGGGACTTATCTAAGAAAAAGAAGATAAAAAATAGGACAGTAAAAAGACAGCAAACTCACAGATAATAACAACCTCACCTAAAACAAAAGCGATCTAAGTGAACAACTACACCAGGAGCAGGAACTCAGAAATGGAGATCACATGGAGGGTTTGCAACAGGGGAGTGGGAGGAGGAGAGAGGGAGCAAAGGTACAGAGAATAAGTAGCATAGACGGTGGGTAGAAAATAGACAGGGGGAGGGCAAGAATAGTCTGGGAAAAGTGGAAGCTAAAGAACTTATGAAACAAGGTCATGAACTAAAGAGGGGAATGTGGGTAGGAGGGGTGTGAAGGGTGGAGGGGAATGATGGGGAAGATATGGGACAAATGTAATAGCATAATCAATAAAATATAATTTTTAAAAAACATGGCCCCCTGGTGATTCTGATGAACACTCAGGACTGAGAACCAATGGTCTAAGCTGACTTTTCCTTCAGCCCAATGAGTGGAATCATCACTTAGCCAATTTCCCCTTTATATCATATGTATTCAGGAGGTGCTTAATGCTGAAATGTGTAGTCTTATTATTATTCCTAGTTTTTATATTGGTTAATTACATACAGATTTACTACAGTAGATTAAAGATAACTACAAATTCTTCATTATTAGCCCACTGAGAAGCTAAGTCTATTTCTTCACCCTCTTGAATAGAAGCTAGACCTGTGACTCCACTGACCATAGAATATAAGGGAAATGAAGCTGTGCCACTTTCACACCAAGCCTTTAAAAGGGCTGGCAGCTTCCACTTGCTGCTTTTTTTAAATAATTAATTTTATTGTCGATGCTATTACAGATGTTCTCCATTCTCCCCTCTTCACCACCTCCACCCAGGCCCTGTCCCCCATTCCCTTTGCCCCCCTTCCTCTTGCCCTCACCACACTGTTGTCTGTGTCCACGGATCAAGCCTATGTGTTCTTTGCTAATCTCATCATCTTCTTTCATCCAGTCCTCCCATCTCCCTCCCCTCTGACAGGTGTCAGTCTGTTCCATGTATCCATGCCTCTAGTTCTATTTTGTTCCTTAGTTTATGTTGTTCATTAGATTCCACGTATAAGTGAGATCATATGGTATTTGTCTTTCTTTGATTGGCTTATATGGCATAGCCTAATAATCTCCAGGTTCATCCACAGTGTTACAAAAAGGAAGAATTCTTTCTTTTTCATGGACACATAGAATTCCATTGTGTAAATATGGGGCTTTGATTCTCCTCCTATGAGGCATGAAGGAGAATTAAGGCCACCAGCTGACAGTCCCACTGTGCTACCAGCTGACACACAGCATCAACTGGGGTTTAGTTGGCATAACTAAGTATTCCATCTTGGATGCTCTGGTCCAACTGAGCTCCAAGATAGCTGTAGCCCTGCATGACTTTACATGAAGCAAATGAACCAGTCAGCCCAGAGAATTAGGAAATGTAATAAAATGATTATTGTTTTAAGCCACCAAGTTTAATTTAGGAAAAAGGAAAGTTATAAAGCAATAAAGAATCAAAACTTTCACTTCCGTTGTTTTTTTTTCACTTTTTTTATTTTTTATATTTTATCGATTATGCTATTATCCTGATTTTTCCCCTTTGCCCTACTCCACCCAGCACCCCCCACTCAGGCAATCCGCCCACCATTGTTCATGTCCATGGGTCATGTGTATCAATTCCAACCCATTTCCTATACTGTACTTTACATCCCCATGGCTATTCTGTAGCTACCTATTTGTACTTCTTAATCCCCTTACCTCTTCATCCATTCTTCCTCACCCACTCCCATCTGGCAACCATCTGATAACTAACTTCTTTTCCCTTGCTGCTTTTAAGACTGTCTCTTTATCTTTAACCTTTGGCATTTTAATTGTGATGTGTCTTGGAGTGGCCCTCTATGTATCCATCTTGTTCGGGACTCTGTGCTTCCTGGACTTGCATGTCTATTTCCTTCACCAAAGTAGAGAAGTTTTCTTTCATGATTTTTTTCAAACAGATTTCCAATTTCTTGCTTTCTCTTCTCCTTTTGGCACCCCTATGATGTGAATGTTGGGTCTTTTGAAGTTGTCTGGAGGCTGCTTATACTATCCTCATTTTTTTGGCTTCTTTTTCTTCTTGTTGCTCTGATTGGTTGTTTTTTACTTCCTTATGTTCCAAATCATTGATTTGATTCTCAGCCTCATCCATTCCATTGTTGTTTCCTTGTAAATTGTGCTTTATTTCAATTAGTGTATCATTTGTTCCTGACTGGATCTTTTGTATGCTGTTGAGGTCCTCACTAAGTTCCTTGAGTATCCTGATAACCAATGTTCTTTTTTTTTATATATATATAACCAGTGTTCTGAACTCTGCATCTGAAAGTTTGCTTATCTGCATTTCATTTAGCTCTTTTTCTGGAGTTTTGATCTGTTCTTTCATTTGAGACAAGTTTGTCTCCTCATTTTGGCTGTTTCCCTGTGTTTGTTTCTACATGTTGGGTAGAGCTGCTTTGATTCCACTTCTTGGTAGTGTGGTCTAATGTACTGGGTGTCCTGTAGGGGCCAGTGGCACATCCTCTCCTAGCACCCAAGCTGGGTACTCAAAGTGCACCCCTTGTGTAAGCTGGGTACACCCTCCTCTTGTAGTTGAACCTTGGTTGCTCTTGGCAAATCAATGGGAGGGATTTACCCAGGCCAGTCAGTTGCAAAGATTTGTTGTGACCACTGATAACCAACCTCTGCCCTATGTGGAGAATCAGCTGTAAAGGGGCAGGGTGGTGGTGCTCCGATATGGTCTATAGCTGTCCACTGGGTGCACTGGCCCTGGAGTTTCTCAGGTGATGCAGCCCAAGGTCAGCCCCCACCTGTGTTTTGCCTAAGGCACCCTGCCTAAGCTATAAAGCAATCTGAGATAGCTGTTACTTGTGCTGGGCTTAAAGATTCCCAGATGAAGCCAAACTGTAATTCTAATCTAGCTAGTGCCAGGCCTGGGGCTCACTGATGCCAGCTGTTGCTTGTTTGAGAGGATTTAGGAAGTTGTTCAGCATGCTGAGAATAGCCATTCATATGTAAAAGAAGCTTGGGTGGACCAAGTTGGGTGGGGCAAAGTCTCTAGGTATCTCCAAGACGTGTCAAACAGTGTTTAGCCAGGTTGATAGAGTCACAGATATGGTACCAGTCTACAAGCTCTGTGAGGGGAGGGTTTAGCAAAGGGACAATGGCCTTTGCTCACCTTAATACCAGACTTTAGTTTCTCCCTGTGTACCACTGGTGCCTTTCAAGCTGTTACACCAGTGCTGGAGCTCAGAGGGAATGAGTCTGAGTAGGTAAGTCCATGTTGGGGTTCTTCAAGAGGAACTGCTTGGGGCTCCAGAAATTTCTTCCACTGACAATTCTCGCTGGGTTTTGCAGCCAGAAATTGGGGAGACTTATCTTCCTGGTACTGGAATCCTGGGCTGGGGGTCCTGGTATTTGTCTGGGACTCCTCGCACCCAAGATATCCCTCTGGAATTTTTATGCACCACATGGGTGAGGACCAGCCAGTTCCATGCTTGCACCCCTCCCAGCTGCCTGGATGGATATGGTTTCTTCAATTCTGTAGTTGTCAGACTCCCACTCAACTTGATTTCTGATGGTTCTCAGTGATGGTTGTTCTCTATTTTAGCTGTAATTTTGACGTGGTTGTGTGAGGAAGGGAACCATGTCTGAATGCGCCATCTTTCCATTGTTTTTGAAAAGTACTGTCAAAATCAAATTTCAATAGGTTCTGTTTACTCAAAATTCCTTTTTGGCTCAGACTAACTCCTATAGCTCCTTATTGTGTATAGCCTTTTCCGAATATGTCCCTCTCCTTTAGCTACAACAGCCTTGAGTAGCTTCTCCATCCTCAACTCTGGAAGCCTGTAATAATTTCTTCAACTATACCATAGGCTTCAAATGGAGATAGTCTTTTTTTTCTCCCATACCCATGACTATTAAGGAGAAAGGGAAAAAGTAGACGCAAGCAGTTTATTGTCTTATCAGAGAAATTCAATAGAGTTTTGTGAGACTTTGAAACCTAAATAAAATTGTCCTTTGCACATCCACCCCAGTAATACTTGATACAGTAATCAAGTAAGATTAGAACCTGGTTACAAGAAAGCTTAAACTTCAAAATCATTACACTACTTTTGAATTTCTTGTTAGAAAAGGACACTTGCAATATAACAGAAAACTAGTATGAAGTAGTCATATCTATTAACTGATAGCTAAAGACAGCTTCAACTAATTGACTTTCATAGATACCTAACAAAATTTAGGAATCAGTTATTTGAAGCTAAGAGTCAAAAGCTAAGCATTTAAGATGTCAGTAGATACCCAGAGGTTATAAATAGCAAAGGATCAAACTTGCAAAGATATTTCACCCAAAAAATGATACTGGGCAGTAGGTTCTTAGATGGTGAGGAGTATATCTTTAGCTCTCAGTCCTCAGGATCCAACACAGTGTTTGGTATAGAAAGTGTCCAGTTTATGAATGAATGAATGAATGAATGGTCATGGCAAAGCAAGAAGCAAAAAAAAAAAAAAAAAAAAATGAAGAGGAAGGAACAATAAGCAAGAATTTCAAATATTAATCTCTCCAGGAATAGGCATCAATGATTTTTTCAAAGGTGCTTTCTCAACTACAGAGTTATGATGCATGAGCAATAGGAATATAGACCTTGGTCAGCACACATAAACAGCAGCAGCTAAACAGGTCCTGTAGCTTTTAGCTCACCAAGGCAAGTCAGACCCAGGCAGAAGAGAAGCAAGGCTTTTAAGCACCTTAAAAAATGTCAAAAACAGGAAGGTCTCACATCTCTTCCTGGCCAATCCTCCACATCTTTAAGAGAAGGCAGCTGTAGTTATATCATAAGAGGAGGCATGTGGAATTAAGAGAAGGTCAATTCTGTATGTTCAGAAACCTCACTATACCTGGAATTTTTAATATTACAACTCTTGATGATAACTTTCAAACATTAAAATTTCACTAAAAGGGACAAATTTTCAACTTAAGACAACAGTCATATGCTAATAGTTATGGTTGACATTTGCTGGCATTAAGACACCTAATTAAGTTTTATTATTTTAATTTCTTTTCATTATTTTAATTTCTTTTCATTATTTATGTAAGTATATTTAAGTTATTATTTACTTCCTTACTGTCCTGTCCATACAATCCTCAGAGGCCATCCTATCAAGTATATGTACAAAGTCTGTCAAGAAAGTATACAGTCATGTAATATGAAAAAGAGACATTAATTAAACAAGATACAAGAAACACTGTATATAGGACAATGACACCTCAGTCCCCTTCAAAGTAGGCAACTTCAGACCTCACGCAGTTCTCCTTGTGTCTCTTCCACTGTTCAAAACACTGCAAAATCCTTTGTCAGAATCGCCATCTGCTGACTCATCATATTTTCCTGAATCTCATCAATGACCCGAAATCTCTTCCCTTTCAAAAGTGATTTTAATTTTGGGAAAAACCAGAAGTCATAGTATGTGAAATCTGGGCTGTAGGGGCACTGAGTCACCTGAGTGATTTGACATTTCACTAAAAAACTGCATGAGACATGATGCATGGGCGGGTGTGTTGCCCTGATGAAGCTGCCAATCACGAGTTGCCCATAGCTGTGGCCATTTTCATAGTATTGCATCTCTCAACCAAGGAAGAACACTGAGGTAGTACTCCTTATTAATTGTTTGGCCTGGAGGAGCATACTTGTGATGGACACCACCTTCCCAATCAAAAACCACAGTGTGGTCTTGATCTTGTTGCAACTTTGCCACGCCTTCTTCTCAACCATCTTTGAAGTGTTTGTACCACACTTTTATATGCACCACACTCATTACATTGTTCCCAAAAGCCTGCTGAATGATCCGAACAGTTTCTGTGGAAGAATGTTCAAGCTTAATACAACATTTGATGTAGATTTGTTGTTCCACTCACTCAGTCATTGTGAATGCGATAGCCACACAGTATACATGCTCACTCAGTGGCATCGACTGCCACCACTGACTGGTGCAGTGAAGTCATCACTGTTGATGAATGTACATTCCAGATCACTCTCCTCGGCTGCCAGGTTACATCGATGTCACACACACCGTTCTCATTATGTTAACAACGGCTGGACTTTTTCCGGACAGACTTCATATATAAATAAACAACCCACAAATATCTGATCACCTAATTATTTCTGAATACCTTCTGAAATACAAAGGAGTGTAAATATACAGGTAAATAAAAAGTAAAATAATAGTTCAATAAGACAAACTCAAACTCTGTTTTCCCATATCATCCAAACCAAGTCTCCACAAATGCTTAAGGTTATGTATATTTGCCATGTTTCACAATACATAAAATCATAGAGTCAAATTTTGGAGCTATAAGAAAACATTTTTACTAGCTACTCCAAATCTTTACTTCACAGACAGAAAAGTCTGAGGCCTCTAAGTAACTCAGTCTTATTAGAGTAAGTGGTTCCCCAAAACCACTGATGATGGACATATTCATCCATTCAATAATCATGCATTGAGTAGGCAAATGGGAGCCAGGCACTCTCCCTGCCCTGGGAGATACAAGGATGGAGAAATTGGGTCCTGCCCACAAGGTACTCTGTGTAGAGACAGGCCCACCATGAAACTAAAAACTACAATTTGGGGTCACATCTTCTGTAAGAAAAGTTAAGTGGTATCATTAACAAGATAGTAAATTCAACTGGGTCAGGGGATGAGACGGTGAGGATGCGTTGAAGAAGACTTCTCATAGAAGGAGATTTTAGCCAGATAATAAAAGTGCATACATGTTGGACACTATCTTCACCTTAATGTAGTTTAAGTCATCCCATCAGGCCTATTTCACAGGTCAGACAAGAAGTAAAAATTGTGTGGAGTTACTGCTTATAGAAGAAAGGTCATGCATATGAATGAGTCATGTGGGAATTAAAATTGAGTCACTCTGTCATTACATTCTCTTATACATATTGTCTATATACACATCCAATTACTACTTATTATATTCATTGAATTGTATAATTTTCTTTGACAACAATTTACCTTTAAGTCATTATAATATCTTTATGTTGGAGGTGTGGGAAAGAAAACCAGTATGTCCGTTATTGAAACTCAGATGTTGTAATGTTGACTGACATTCCCAAGAGTCTGGCAAATAAGTCAGAGTCACCAGAGTGTCATATTTCAGGGTCTGTACTTAATGCACAGACTCATACTGTCTCTTGGAAATAAGTCTCCTTTCAGATGTCTGCTTGGATAAGATTAGGTAATAACACAATAACTAGCAAGCAGTAAGAGCCAATTAGTGTGCGCCTCATGAAGGTGTTTTGGATGCACTTTATTTTGAAAGAGAAATGAGAAGGTGCCAAATCTCATACAAGTCATGTTTGTCCCTGTACTAGAACTGAATGACACAAATTTTCTTGAGTAAATTTTAAAATATTTTCCCTGCTGCAACTCTCCATCTCTTCCCACATTGGTGCATTAAAGGTTGTACAGTTGAAAGCTCACTTTGGGTTTCAAAAAAGAAAACAAAATTAATAGCAAGTAAAAACAGGAAGTACCAACCTAGTGCAGTTTAACATTCACAAGTTTCAAAGACTAGTAAGAACCTCAAATTCCCACATTCTGCTCAGAGAAAAATACTATCTCTTTATTTAATCTGGCTTTTATGCTGTATCTGTAAAACATGGAATAAAGTGATCTGGCAATTTTATGCTCAATGTAGTCAGTGTAAACAATAGAAAGTGTACAATTCAAGTTTCAAAACACAATATGATATAGCCAATTGGAGTGTCTCCATCGATCAAATTAACTGGATTACTGCTAAGTAATTCCCCTTTGTATGTTTATGGATATTCTCCTAATCATAGGAATTTTGGGGATACACTTGTAGCCATAAGACATGAACAAACATTTAATTACTCGAGTAGTCAAAATTTGAATGTATGCCCCGCCCCCAAGAAATTCAACTTGTAAACTGGCCTGATACCCATGCCACACACTCCTACACAGCCTCCTAACATGAGTGCACATGGCCCCCCAACTTGTCACCAGGGTTCAACCCACATGCCCCTGGGTCATATAGGGCTGTTAAGACTACAGGGCTCAACTAGCACAAAGTATTGTCTCCATAAATAATTCAAATTCATCTTCACAAACCACAGGGCTTCTCAGAAGAGCACAGAACAAAATCAACAATAGCAATTTTGCATAAGATTGTCAATAGGATGGCTGTACATAGCAATAGAGATATAGGTTTTAGCAAGATGAAACATTTTTAAGACCATTTGGTTAGGTAAACTGGGACGCGGTGTGGGTGGCTGCTTCTCTTCTTCAGGTAGATCAGTTATACCCTGCCTACTTGGGAATGAGCAAAGAGCAGTACTTTCTCTATTCTGTGTTAATCAAATCAACTTTTCTGGAGGATAAGGAACTTTCTGCTAGTGGCCACAGAAAAAGCCAGCATTGTGGCATGTCTGTTTCTTTCATTTGAGTGAAGAGTAGCTTTAATTAAAGAATCCCACCCATCTCTAAGTAGCAATAGAGGTTCATTTGCTATATTTCCAACCATTTCAAGAGAAGCCAGAAATTGAAATTTTGTTTTAAATTCTCCTGATTTATTTTAACATCAAGAGATCAAACAAAATAGGTTTATACTTAATTTAGACCATTGCCTACTGGTTTAAGATATCTTGTATACACAGGGATTTTTATTCACCTTATTATTAATGTACTGACTATGTATTTATCTAACCAATTATTACATATTTATGATCATCCCTATATTAGTTTAATTCTATATAGTTTTCTTGATTCAGCTGGCTGTGCTGTCTCACTACATGTTAACTAAAGAGGATCCAACTACGAACTGGCTAACATTTCTGACATCAAAGGGACACAGCCCAATGGTGAAGAAGTTATGAGATAAGTGGAGTGTTTGGTAATGTACATAGAGAAACGCATTCAGGATAAATAGGGGGGACGTGGGAGGTTAATGCTGGCAGATGAGGTTGAAAAAAACCAGCAGGTTAGGCCTTATATGCCATGGTGATGTGGATACCAGCAGCTACCAGTTACTAAACACAAAATGAACCAAACCCTGTGCTTGCACCCCACATACATTACCCAATTCTCACACTGGTTCTTATGATAAAGGGACTATTCCTCTCTCCATTTTACAGACAAGAAACCTGAAGCTTAGAAAGGTCAAGTAAACTGTCCAAGAACATGGCTGTGTGTGGCAAAGTCAGACTCTGGGCTCACAACATCTGTCTGATTCCAAAACCTGTGTTTTCAGCCACTATGATATTGCTAAGGAATTTGGATTTCAGCCTATAACTAATGGAAAACAAATGAAGTATCTCAGGCCCACATCATTCTATTCTGTTCCTGCAAGATTCTGTGAGTTAAATAATGGAAACTATGATTATTGTATTATATGTGGAGAAATCAAGAGGGGTTAAGCAGTTTAAAGCAAAGGAAACAATGGGTTCCTATCACCCTAGTGGGCCAGTTTCTAGCCCAGGACTCATGCTGGTTTTACATGGTTGGCAACTACTACTTTCCAAACATTTGGTATGCTTTCAACAATTGTACTAATTCAAATTCAGAAATTCCAAAAGCACATTCCCAATTAAATCTTCTTCCAGACAGAACCTTAGGTATTTCTAGCCAAGTTGTTCCTAATTTGTGATGTCAATCTGAAAAATACAAAATAACTACTGTGACAAAGAAGGACAGCAGTCGTCAAATTCTTCCTCTTACCAACTGTGTAAGAATGACAAATCCTATCTGAATATCAATAATGAAAGAAGAGTATTTACCTTTTGTATACTGGTAAAGCACTAATAACATTTCTTGCATTGACTTATAATTGCTATAAATTGCTTAAGCGTTCAACTTTCTAGTTTATAGTCCAGTTTACAAGATTTTATTCATAACAGTGAAAGTTTAACCCCATCAAGTTTGCCTGCAACAATAATTGACTACCCCTTCTATTGTTAAGGTCAAAGCCCATAATCAGAAGGAGATTACTTACATACAACACTGATATAACATGGCTGGACCTAGAATATGACCAAGATATCTCTCTGCTCACAGAAGAAATGGTTGCATAAGTGAAACTATATTCTGATCACTTTTGTTCCCCAGATATGTCACATCTTAGTGCTTTCCAGAAAAAACTACAGTAACTCTCTCTACAAAAGATAAAGATAGTAGCAACCACGTTTTGAGCACTGATAAACATGTTACAAAGACCCTTTGAGGAAGGTTTAACACACCAACTTTTTCAGAGGAGGAGATCAAAGCTTAGAGACGTAAAAGAATTTTTTCCTAGGAAACTAGTAAGTAGAAATCTAGAAATTGAATCCAGAAAAATTTGATCCCTAAATGCATACACTTGACCACTAATAAGTCTTAGGTATTAGAGAGAGAAACAAAGGAAAAATGAAAAAAAGTGGTAGAAAGAAATTCAAGGTTTATCTGAAACCTTATATATGATGATCTTGAGAAACAAGTGTAAAATGTATATATGGCAAGAAATAGAACAAAATATAAAGACAAATATAAAGAGAACTGAGATGATCTATGACAGACAGAAAACTAGAAATAGATGAGACCTCCTAGAAATTGATAAAGCCCATGTACAAAAGACCTACAACTAACATCATACTGGGAAGAAACTGGGTGTTTTTGCCCTCCAACCTAAAACAAGACAAGGATGTGCCCCTTCACCCCTCCCATTCATCACTGTACTAGAAGTTCCAGTTAGTACTATAAGACAAAATGAGAAAATAAAAGGAAATAGATTAAAAAGGAAAAAATAAAACTGTCTTTATTTGCAGATGGCATGATTGCCTATATAGAAGGAAAAATCTGTAACCACCACAAAAAACTCCTGGAACTAATAAGGGAGAAGAGCAAGACCACAGGTTATCAGGTTAATACACAAAAAGCAATTGTTCTCCAATACACTAGTAATGATGGATGCCAGTAAATGTTATTTAATTTTTTTAAATGGCATTTACAATAGCACCAAGAGATAAAATAAAAGTTATGTATATATACAAAATCTACAAAACTCATGAAAAAAAGCTTAACCTAAATAAATGGAGAAAGAGTCTATGTTCATGATTTGAAACACTCAACCTCATTAAGATGTCAATTCTTCCCAAATTTGTCTGTGGCTTTAATGCAATCCCCATTACACTCCTAGAAAGCTATTTCACAGATACTGCAAAACTGATTCTTAAGTGTATATGGAAAGGCAAAGACCTAGAATTGCCAACACAATACTAAAAAAGAACAAAGCCCTGGCAAGGTGGCTCAGTTGGTTAACGTGGCATCCTGTACATCAAAATGTTGCAGGTTAAATTCCCAGTCAGGGCACATACCTAGGCTGTGGTTCTATTCCCAGGTCAGGGCACATGTGGGAGGCAACCGACCAATGTTTCTGTCTCACATCAATGTTTCTCTGTCTCTCCCTGTCTCTCCCTCTGTCTCTCTGTCTCTCTCTCTCTCTCTTTCCTTCTCCCCCACCACCTCTACTCATTCCTCTCTCTTAAAAAAAGAAAACAAAAAAACATATCCTCGGGTAAGGATTAAAAAATTATATTTAAAGAAAAATAATACTAAAGTTGGAAGATTCACACTATTCAATTTTAAGCTTTAAAATCAGGCTACAGTAATCAAGACAGTGCAATGTTGGCAAAATCGTAGACAAGGGACCAGAATACAGTGTGCAGAATTGACCCACATGAATAAAATCTAATCTTTGATGAAGGAACAAAGGCAATTGAATGAAAAAAAAATTCTTTTTAACAAATGGTACTGGAACAATTAGAAGTCCATAATAAAACAAATTAAACACACCCTAGGGCCCTGGAAGGTGTGGCTCAGTTGGTTGAGCATCGTCAGGGAGGCCAAAGGTCTCCCTGCTTCAATTCCGGGTCAGGGCACTTGCTTCGGTTTCAGGCCTGGTCCCTCGGTGGAGCACCTGCAAGAGATCAGCTGTTTCTCTCTCACCTCAGTATTTCTCTCCCCCTCTTCCTCCCTCCTTTCCCCTCTTTTTAAAAATAAATAAATACAATCTCTAAAAAGAAAAACAAAACACCCTAGGTTCAGCAGATCTTACACCTTTCACAATAGTTTACTCAGAATAGATCACAGAACTCAATGTAAATTGCAAAAGTAAAACATTTTTAGAAGAAAACACGGGAGAATATCTGTGTAATTAGGTATAGTGATGACTTCTATTGACATCAAAAACACAACTCATGGAAGAAGAAATTGGTAAATTGAACTTTATTAAAATTAAAACTCTGTAAAAGACACTGTTAAGAGAATGATAAAACAAGACACAGAAAAAATATTTGCAAAATACATATCTGATAAAGAACTTACACCTAAAATATGCAAAGAACCCTTGATATCATCAATGAGAAAACACATGGCCCAACTAAAAACATGGGTCAAATATTTTAAGACACCTCACCAGAGATGGCAAATAAATATATGAAAATACACTCAACATCATTTGTCCTTAGAGAATTGCAAATTAAAACAAAAATGAGATATCTCTACATACCTATTGAAATGGTTCATTAAAATCCAAATAACTTGCACTGAGCAGGAGAGGTAGGTAGCTGAGGAAACAGTGGAATCAAGCCAGTGGCTTGGCCATGACCCTCCTTCCTGGAGGCAGACAGCTCTCAGTTCTACCTGGGCTAGCAGCTGAGTCCTGGGATGGAGAACTCGGATGGGAAACCCTGGGTTCTTACATCTCTGCACCCTGACCCCTGACAAACAACTGATCCTTTTAGTTTTGTTTTCTTCAGAATGTCCTATATACAGTAATTGGAATCTGTGTAGCCTTCTTAGATAGCTTCTTTCAGGTAGTAATTTACACATAAGGTTCACACATGTCTCTGCATGGCTCAATAATTTATTTCTATTTGATGCTGATAACATTCCATTGCCTGGATGTATCCCATTTTATGTATCTTTTTACCTATTAAAGGATACCTTGGTTATTTTCATTTTTGGACAGTTATGAACAAAGCCACTGTTAACATTAAAAAAAACTGGCAATACCAAATGCTGACAAGAATGTAAAAGGAACTAGAATTCTCACTCATCACTGGTGGTTACAGCCACTTTAGAAGATGCTTTGGCAGCTTCTTACAAAGCTAAAACTAGTTTCACCATATGGTGCAAGAATTGCACTCTTAGGTGCAATTTGCCTAACTGGGGACATGTGTCCACGCAAAAACCAGCACATGAACACTAGTAGGGCCCATATTCATAATCGGCAAGCTGGAGGTAAGCCAGAAATTCTCCACCAAGTGGATGGGTAAGTAAGCCATCACACAGCCATACAATGAAATATCATTTAGTGATAAAAAATAGGATATATTAAACTATAAAAAATGTGTTAATGTTAAATACATACCGCTAAATGAATAGAAATCAGTCTGAAAGGGCTGCTTAGTCTATGATTCTAATTATATCTCAATCAAGAAGATGAAAAACTAGTGAGATGGTAGAAAGATCAGTGGTTATATAGGGAGAAAAGGTTGAATAAATAAAGCACCAAAACTATTTTTGGGCATTGAAAATAACCTATATGTTACTGTAATGGTGGGTACATGACACTATGTAGTTATCAAAGCCCCATAGTCCTTACAGTACAAAGAGTGAACCTTAATGTACATAAATTTTGGAAACATAATTTAGGAGGTCAGGGGATCTCAGAATGGAATGGAAATATGTCAAAACAATCTATCTGTGTTACAAATGTCTGAAACAACCTCACAGATGGGAACAGGAGTAAAAGCTGCTGATCTAGATTACTGGAAGTTAGTATACTTTGTAAGACTAAAAGGAAAAAAACCCTGACATGGGTACTAAACTTCACTTCCAGATAAAGTTGTCTCCCCTGGGAGTCCACAGAAGTAACAATTCTGATACCACTATACGTAATGCTACAATTAAGAAAATGAATGGCAGTTGCCGGTAGCCAGGCTTCTCATTGTTGCAATGGGAAGTTACAAATAAATAAGAGGAGACGAGAATGATCCATGTGGTAATGAATTAGAGTTGGAGACATCAGAATGAATTTATGTTTAGTGTAATATATTATAGACACAAGTGATTACATATAAAATTTATTCATATATGTATATACGCATATATTTCCTTGCTCTGTGAGCTGGTTCTGTTGCTACAGCATACTATCCTAACATCATTTTCCAGTAAAATAAACCAGATATTCTTTTCTAATATCATTGTCCAGTAGAAACAAGGGTCCCTTGGAAAAGTGAATGATTCTAGGATGGAGGCAGGAAATATGCAAAATGAGCCTGGAGCATCTTATAGTACCAGAAAGGAAGTGTTATGGAGGGTGGGGGGAAGGGTGTGAATAAAGAAGTAAGTACTGAGAAAGAGACAGATCTCCCTTGTAGAAGAATTACAAATAACTTATGTAGATATTGCACCCTTAAAAGGGGTTAAGCATAACTCCCCACTATATAAGTGTTTGGGCTGTACATAGTAACTTCTTTCCAAAGATACAGTAACTATGGAATGGGAGTTATGAGGGAAGAGTAATTCACAATAGAGAAACTCAAAAAGTATTACCTTAGTCAAGTGATGAAGGGGATCAGCAACAATAAGTCATGTTGATGGAATGTCTGTAATATAATATAATATATATTCATATATATTAATATAATATAATAAAAATGGCACTTTGCATCTGTGATCTTCCTCCCAAATACCCATAATCCCAGTCTAGTCATGAGAAAAACAAAGAAGTCCCAGGGGGCATTCTACAAATACTTGAACAGTACAACTCAAAATTGTCAAGGTCATCATAAACTAGGAAAGTCTGAGAAACTTTCACAGCACAGGGGAGCCTAAGAAATATGGTGATTAAATGTAATGCAATCTCCTGGGTAGTATCCTAGAACAGAAAAAGGACATTAGGGGAAAAAAACTAAGGATATCTGAATGAAGTACAGGCTTTAGTTAATAATAACTGATGGTTAATGAACCATCAATATTGGTTCATTAATTGTGACAAACATACCATACTAATGTTAGGGTGTTAATAATGGGAAACTAAAGGCAGAGAGAATGAGGGTAATGCAGGAACTCTGTTCTATCTTCACAATTGTTCTGTAAATCTAAAACTGTTCTAAAATTAAACATTTATTTTTAGAAATACAAGATTACTAGTTCTAAAATATAAAAAACTACAAATTGAAAAGGAGAAAACAAACAACTCAAAAAAAGAATGGGCAAAGACTATGAAAAGAATACTTACAGGACAGGAAATCCAAATGACCATAAAATGTAAACAAACAAACCAAAAAAAGACATTGACCTTATCAGTGGACAAAAGGAAATAGAATTAAAATATGATACCCATCAGTTTAGCCTGCCTACGTTGAACAGAATAAAAACATCCAGTGTTTAGAAGGATGCAGAAAAATGGACACTCTCTGACCTTGCTGACGGAAGTGTAAATTGCTACAACATTTTGCAAAGTAATATGGCAATACCTGTTGCAATAACAAACACCTTGACCTAGCTTAGGGATCCCTACTTTAGGAAATCAGCAACAAAGCACCAGAATGAAAAGATATATACATAAGCATTTTCACTGTAACATTGATATTATACAATATTTTTGGTGTTGAAAAATTAGAAACAACCATAATGCCCATCAATAGGGTAATAGTTAAATAAATTATAGTGTATCCATGTTGTAGAATATTATGCAGCTATTTTTAAAAGAATAATGTACTCTATTAACCTAAATAGATGCTATCACATAATTTTAGGTGGTAAAATAAACTTACAGAGGAATATCACCTTGAGGACCAAGCTTTGGTGATAGGAGAGGCTGTGTCATTGGACCCTAGAGGACACCTACTACATTAGGCCACGCTATCAAGAAATGGAGTCACAGCAGCACTTCTTAATACATAGAAGCAAACATAGGAAGGCTGCCAAAATGAGGAGACAAAGAAACATGGCTCAAATGAAAAAACAGATCAAAACTCCAGAAAAAGAGCTAAATGAAATGGAGACAATCTATCAGATGCAGAGTTCAGAATATTGGTTATAAAAAAAGAGGAAGCCCTGCGACCTGGGGTAGCTCTGCAGCCGAGCGACCAGCAGCATCTTAGCGAGCAGAGGAGGCCGTGAGACTGGAGGCAGCCCTGGGACCAGGACCAGTGGCAGCTCTGCAACTGGCAATCCTGCGACCGGAGGAGGGGGCTTTGTGGAAGGCCCAGAGTTCACACCCATGATCCTAGGTGAAACAAAAACAAACAAACAAAAAACCTAGAACTGTGAAAAAACCAGAGTTGGACCCAAAAAGGGAACACCCCAACAGCTGAAACAGTGGAAGCTGTGAACACCAGGATACCCGAAGGAGACTGCACCACTGAATCTCACAGGTATTCTACTACAGAAGTTCACACCATAAACCCAGGGAGCCAGAACAGATCAATTTAAGAAGCTGAGGCTGATAAGATGAGTCTCACAAACAATGGAAAGACAAAGAAACAATCCCCAAAAGAAAGAAAAGGAGGAAGCCTCAGAAAGAATGCTAAATGAAATGGAGGCAACTTAACTATCAGATTTTGAGTTCAAAGCAATGGTTGTCAGGAAGCTCCATGAGCTCTCAAAGAGCTACCAGAAACTACAGGGAAGCTACAATGAACTCACTGCAAACTATATCAGCATGAAAAAGGAAATAGAAACTATCTACAAGGGACAAGAGGAAATGAAGAACACAATTTCTGAACTGAAGAACACAGTGGAAGGAATGAAAAGCAGAATTGATGAAGCAGAAGATCAGATCAGCAAGTTGGAGGACAAAATAGAAAAAAAAAAAAAAAACACCCAAAAAGAGCAAGAAAAGGAAAAGAGACTCAGAAAGAATGAGGAGGGATTAAGAGAAAGGCAAGACAATATGAAATGTAATAATATCCATATAATAGGGATTCCAGAAGAAGAAGAAAAGCAAGGCTTAGAAAACCTATTTGAAAAAGTAATGATGGAAAACTTCCCTAATTTGATGAGAGAAAAAGTCACACAAATCCAGGAAACACAGAGAGTCCCATTCGAGAGGAACCCAAAGAGGCCCACTTCAAGACACATCATAATTAAAATGGCAAAATTCCAAGACAGAGAGAATCTTAAAGGCAGCAAGGGAGAAAAAGGAAGTAACATACAAGGGAGCCCTGATAAGGTTAGCAGCTGACTTCTCAATGGAAACACTCCAAGCCAGAAGAGAATGGCAAGAAATATTCCAAGTAATGAGAACCAAAGACCTGCAACCAAGACTACTTTACCCAGCAAGGCTTTCAATCAAGACAGAAGGCCAAATAAGGAGCTTCCCAGACAAAAGAAGTCTAAGAGAGTACACCTCTACCAAACCAGTTCTGCAAGAGATGCTAAGGGACTGCTTTAAGGAAAGGAAGGAAGGAAGGAAGGAAGGAAGGAAGGAAGGAAGGAAGGAAGGGAGAGAGAGGGAGAGAGAGAGAGAACATAGGTACAAAAATGGCAATGAATCAGTACCTATCAATAATGACCTTAAATGTAAATGGATTAAATGCTCCAATCAAAAGCTGAATCCAATCAAATAGCTGAATGGATAAGAAAGCATGACCCACACATATGCTGCCTACAAGAGACCCACCTCAGGACAAAAGACCTACACAGACTCAAAGTGAAGGGCTGGAAACAAATTTTCCAAGCAAATGGACAGGAAAAAAAAAAAAAAAGCCGGGGTAGCAATACTTATATCAGACAAAATAGACTTCAAAATAAGGGCCATAAAGAGAGACCCAGAAGGTCACTTCATAATACTCAAGGGAAGAATCCACCAAGAAGACATAAACATTGTAAATATATATGCAGCCAACATAGGAGCACCTAAATACATAAAGAAAATCTTACAGGACTTCAAGAAAGGTATTGACAGCAACAAAATTATAATAGGGGATTTTAACACCCCACTGTCAAAAATGGACAGATCTTCTAAACAAAATATCAACAAAGATATTGTGGCATTGAACAACACTCTAGATGAAATGTACTTAACTGATATATATAGAGCCCTTCATCCTAAAGAAACTAAATACACATTCTTTTCAAATGCACATGCAACATTTTCAAAGGTAGACCATATGATAGGACACAAAACAAGCCTCAACAAATTCAAGAAAGTTGAAACCATACCAAGCATTTTCTCCGACCACAAGGGACTGAAACTAAAAACCAATCCCAAAGGGAAAAACACAATACATAAAAAATCATGGAGATGGAATAGCATGCTATTAAATAATGAATGGGTCAAGAATGAAATTAGGGAAGAAATCAAAAAGTTTCTAGAAACAAATGAAAATGAACTCACAACAACCCAAAACTTATGGGACACAGCAAAGGCAGTCCTCAGAGGGAAGTTCATAGCAATACAAGCCTACCTAAAAAAGACAGAAACATTTCAAACAAACAACCTAACCCTATGCCTACAAGAACTTGAGGAAGAACAACAAAGACAGCCCAGAGCAAGTAGAAGGAAGGAAATAACCAAGATCAGAGCAGAATTAAATGACATAGAGACTAAAAGCACAATTCTAAGGATCAATGATTCCAGGAGCAGGTTCTTTGAAAAGATAAACAAAATCGACAAGCCTTTAAGCAGGCTCATCAAGAAAAAAAGAGAGAAGACCCATAAACAGAATCAGAAATGAAAGAGAGATTATAACTGACACCACAGAAATACAAAGTATTATAAGTAATCACTATGAAGAACTGTGTGCCGAGAAATTTGAAAACCTAGGTGAAATGGACAAGTTTCTAGAAAAATATAATCTTCCAAAACTCAATGAAGAAGAAGTAGAAAGCCTGAACAGACCAATAACAGCAGATGAAATAGAAGCAGTAATCAAAAAACTCCCAACACACAAAAGCCCTGGACCAGATAGTTTCACAGGAGAATTCTATAAAGCATTTAAGGAAGAGCTAACTCCTATCCTTCACAGACTATTCCCAAAACTCCAAAATGATGGAAGACTCCCAAACTCATTTCATGAAGCCAGTATCATCCTAATCCCCAAACCAGATAAAGATACAACAAAGAAAGAAAACTTCAGGCCAATATCACTGATGAACATGGATGCTAAAATCCTCAACAAAATATTGGCAAACCGCATCCAACAATACATTCAAAAGATCATACACCATGACCAAGTGGGAGTCATCCCAGGGATGCAAGGATGGTTCAACATTCGCAAATCAGTAAATGCAATACATCACATAAACAAAAGCAAAGACAAAAATCACATGATCATATTAATAGATGCGGAAAAAGCATTTGATAAGGTACAGCACCCATTTATGATAAAAACATTCAGCAAAGTGGGAATAGAGGGAGCATCCCTCAACATAATAAAGGCCATATATGAGAGGCCTACAGCCAACATCATACTCAACAGGCAAAACCTAAAATCTTTTCCACTAAGATCAGGAACAAGACAAGGTTGTCCACTTTTACCACTTCTATTCAATATAGTATTAGAAGTCTTAGCCACAGTGATTAGACAAGAAAAGGAAATAAAAGGCACCCAAATTGGAAAGGAGGAAACAAAACTATCATTGTTTGTAGATGAGATGATAGTGTACATAGAAAATCCTATAGACTCGACCTTAAAAAGCTGCTTGACCTAATAAATGAATTTGGCCAAACAGCAGAATACAAAGTCAATATCCAGAAATCAAAGGCATTTTTTAATACCAACAATGAAACAGCAGAAGCAGAAATCAAGAAAAAATCCCATACATTATAGCAAAAAAAAAAAATAAAATAAAATACCTAGGAATAAACCTAACCAAGGAGGTAAAAGACCTGTATGCAGAAAACTACACAACACTGAAGAAAGAAATCAAGGAAGACACAAACAAATGGAAACATATACCGTGTTCATGGACTGTAAGAATCATCATCATCAAAATGTCCATACTACCCAAAGCAATTTACAGATTCAATGCAATACCTATTAAAGTACCAATGGCATATTTCACAGACATAGAAGAAACACTTCAAAAATTTATATGGAACCATAAATGATCCTGAATACCTGCACCAATTTTGAGAAAGAAGAGCAAAGTAGGAGGGATCACAATACCTGATACCAAGCTGTATTACAAGGCCACTGTAATCAAAACAGCCTGGTACTGGCATAAAAACAGGCACATGGGCCAGTGGAATAGAACAGAGAGTCCAGAAATAAACCCAAGTCTCTATGGTCAATTAATATTAGACAAAGCAGGCAGCAACATAAAATGGAGTAAAAATAGCCTCTTCAACAAGTGGTGTTGGGAGAACTGGACAGCTACATGCAAAAAAATGAAACTCGAGGACCAACTTACACCATACACAAAAATAAATTCAAGGTGGATAAAAGATTTAAATATAAGCTGTGACAGCATTAAAGTCCTAGAAGAGAACATAGGCAGGAAAATCTGAGATATTTCACACAGCAACATTTTTACTGATATGTCCCCTAAAGCAATGGTCATAAAGGAAAGAATAAACAAATGGGATCTCATCAAAATAAAAAGCTTCTGCACAGCTAAAAAAAACAGTATTCAAATAAAAAGAAAACCAACTGTATGGGAAAACATATTTGCCAATGATACCTCAGACAAGGGTTTAATCTCCAAAATATGTAAAGAACTTACACAACTCCACTCTAAGACGACAAGCAACCCAATTAAAAAATGGGCAAAGGACTTGAACAGACACTTCTCCAAGGAGGACATACAGAGGATCCAGAGACACATGAAAAGATGCTCAATATTGCTAACTATCAGAGAAATGCAAATTAAAATCACAATGAGATACCACTTCACACCAGTCAGAATGGCCATCATACACAAAGCAACAAACAAGTGTTGGAGAGGTTGTGGAGAAAAGGGCACCCTAGTGCACTGTTGGTAGGATTGCAGACTGGTACAACCACTATGGAAAGCAGTATGGAATTTTCTAAGAAAACTAAAAATGGATCTACCTTTTGACCCAGCAATTCCACTGCTAGGATTATATCCTAAGAACCCTGAAACACCAGTCCAAAAGAACATATGCACCCCTATGTTCATAGCAGCACAATTTACAATAGCCAAGTGTTGGAAGCAACCCAGGTGCCCATCAGTAAATGAATGGATCAAAAAAGTCTGGTACATTTACACAATGGAATTCTATGCAGCAGAAAGAAAGAAGAAGCTCCTATCCTTTGCAACAGCATGGATGGAACTGTAGAGCATTATGCTAAGTGAAATAAGCCAGGCAGTGAAGGACAAATAGCATATAATTTCACCTTTAAGTGGAACCTAATAAAAAAAACAAACAAACAAGCACAATATAAACAAAGACACTGAAATTGAGAACAGACAGTCACCAGAGGGGAGAGGGGAGGGAAGATCAGGGGAAAAGGGGAAGGGTTTACAGGAACAAGTATAAAGGACACATGGATAAAAACTAGGGGGTGTGGAAATGGGAAGGAGATAGGGAGGGCTGGGCAGTGGGCTGGGATGGGAGTAAAAGACAGAAAACTGTACAAGAACAACAATTGAAATAATTTTTTTTTTTTAAAAAGAACACTGATAATAAGGATGGTCAAGAAACTTAATGAGGACCTCAACAATGTAAAAAAGATCCAGTCAGGAACAAATGATACACTAATTGAAATAAAGCACAATTTAAAGGAAACAACAATGGAATGGATGAGGCTGAGAATCAAATCAATGATTTGGAACATAAGGAAGTAAAAAACAACCAATCAGAGCAACAAGAAGAAAAAGAAGCCAAAAAAATGAGGATAGTATAAGCAGCCTCCAGACAACTTCAAAAGACCCAACATTCTCGTCATAGGGGTGCCAAAAGGAGAAGAGAAAGAGCAAAAAAATGGAAATCTGTTTGAAAAAATCATGAAAGAAAACTTCTCTACTTTGGTGAAGGAAATAGACCTGCAAGACCAGGAAGCACAGAGAGTCCCAAACAAGATGGATACATAGAGGGCCACTCCAAGGCACATCACAATTAAAATGCCAAAGGTTAAAGATAAAGAGACAGTCTTAAAAGCAGCAAGGGAAAAGAAGTTTAGTTCCCTACAGGAGAGTTCCCAAAAGACTGTCAGCTGATTTCTTAAAGAAAATTTGCAGGCTAGAATGGATTGGCAAGAAATATTCAAAGTTATGAAAAGTGGGAACCTACAGTCAAGTTTACTCTACCCAGCAAATATATCATTTAGAATCAGAAGACAAATAAAGAGCTTCCCAGACAAAAAAAAAAAAAAAAAACCTAAATGAGTTCATCATCACCAAATCATTATTGAATGAAATTTTAAAGAGATTTATTTAAGAAAAAGAAGATCAAAACTATGAAGAATAAAATGGCAAAAATACATAAATATCAACAATTGAATCTAAAAAGCAAACTAAGCAAAGAAGAACAAAGACAATCATGAATACAGAGAGTGTTTTGATGGTTGTCAGATGGGAGAGCAGTGTAGGGGAATGGGTGAGGAGGTCAGGGGATTAAGAAGTACAAACAGGTAGTTATGGAATAGTCATGGGGATATAAAGTACAGTATAGGAAATGGAGTAGCCAAAGAACTTATACACATGACCCATGGATATGAACAGGTGTGGGTATTGCCTGAGGGAGTGGGGGTTGCTGAGTGGAGGCAGGCAAAGGGGGGGGCACCAGGATAACTGTAACAGCATAATCCATAAAATATAATTTAAAAAACTGATGAAAAAGCATATATTTTTGTAGAAATTTTGTCTCTCAGTGAGGTGATTTTGAAAGAAAAAGATGTGAGGAAGAGGCAGAATGATACAAAAAGTGTTATAGTAGGAGTCAGGAATGGTAGGGTCTAGCCTAGGCTCTGGGACCCTGAAGTTTTTTCTACAACATTCTGTTTCATGAGAGAAGTGTCCAACTTCAGTACATCATGTACTGTAACTGAAATCTGTTTTGTTTTCCTTTAAATGGAAACTTACTTGGGCTTATGAGTTTGAACCAATTTCCATATTTTGCTTCTGAAAATAAGGCTACAGTTAAATTTTAGCCAATTGTTTTTATTACAAATTTTTGTAATGTTTTAAATCCTCACCTCACTGGAATGATAATGACAACCAGAGGATTGCTCTCCAACTCCACCTGAGGCCTATTTGCTTTAGTTGATTTGTAGGCATTTTCTTTGGTGTGAGAAGCAGAAAAGACTATTTAAGGATCAAAATATGAGTGTCATGGATTTCTCTGAGCCATAGAGAGAGATTGGTGGTAAGCCAGGGGTTCAAAGGCACAGGAGGACATCTAAATAAAGAATTCTTTCACTCAACCAACATTTATGGAGTGCTCACTGTACAATGGTATTGGGGATGTGGCAGTAAAAAAGCCACAGATTTCTGCCTCTGATGGAAGAGCAATAGTACATAAACAAGTCATAGATCTTAACAAGTGCTATGAGAGAAAGCAGTGCAGTAAATGGAGACAACTTTCAGTGGGGTGGAAAGGGAAGACCTCCACAAAAAAAAAAAAGGACATTTGAACTTACATGGCCTTCCATGTAAGTTCCATGTCCTTCCATAAGCAAATGGGGATAGGATGCGAAGGGGAAAGACACTTCCGTCCAGGAGGCATCAAACATAGAAGCCCCAACCAGTTGCTAGTTGGTAAACTGGGTGTTAAACAGGGGTTCATTATTTTATTTTCTGTACTTTTATGTATGTTTGGATTTTTGTAATAAAAAATTTCAGTACCTGAAATAATACTGAAAACCATTTTTCCTCCTTACTCTAAATGGTAAAAAAGAAAAAAGAAAAGAAAAAAAAGGAGAAAAAAAAGTACCACCATGTTTGGGCATAAGCTTTCCCTCCAAGGAAAAGGAAATATTAAATGTATTTTTCAGGTCTCCAAAATAAAATGAAATAAAATGAAACTCTAAGGCTGGAGAAAGCCTATTGAGAGTGAATGGTACCAGCACTGCAGGGGTGTGCAGTCTATCCTCAAGAGTTACAGAAACTCATTGGAGAATTTTAAACAAAGAAGAGACTTGAGTTTATTTACTTTGCATATGTCACTTTACTGTGGAATAAAGGAGCATAGAAAGCAAGAGTAGGAAAAGAGTGGTTAGAATGGATATTAAAATTCTCTTGTAGCTGACCAGGAAGGTACTGAAGGTGTCCCGGTGCCAGCAGTGACAGTGGAATAGGAGACACATACGTGTTTTCAAAGTTAGTTTGGAAATAAAACTACAAAATAGGGTTGGCTACAGGAGATTGGGGTAAAGGCAAAATCAAGAATGATTCCTAGGTTTTGGCTTGAGTGATTGGATGCAGGGTAGGGGTTTGAATGGGGAGTGGAAGAGAAGTTGGTGCAATATTGAGAGAAGAACTTGAGATGCTGACTGATGTTATCCAGACATCAGCGGAAGTTCTCTAATTCTTGAGCTCTGGGTAGGACATTCTTGAACTCTCAGCTCTTCAGCCTGGGAAGAACTAGATCCCCCTAAGACTTCTCTCTCTCTCTTTCTCTTTTTTATCTCAGGGTTTAGGATTTTATCATCATCCTGTGTCTCTGCCTCTTGTGTTCTCACCTTCTACCTCCACTCACCACTGTCAACTCTTCATCCATTTTCTTTTTCTTTCTTTCATTTAAAAAATATGTTTGTTTCCTTTTTTGGGTACATTTATTCTTAACAAAACTAATGGCACTGTATGTAATGCCATGGGGTTGGGATACTGACTTCAACAAAGCACAATTAATTTAAAGGATGCCTTACAATACAATACTCTAGAGAAAAAAAATCCCAAAGGTAATCAAGACAATACTATTATAATTAGTACTTTTAAAAAACAGCTTCATAGTATTGAAATGGTATAGATTTGTATGTTTGTCAAAGCCTTGTTACATTTTCTAAATAATTTTGTGATTTCTCTGGAGTCCCTGTCACTGAATTCACATTGTTCATAGTACTTGTAATATAGAAAAACATCTCTGATGTCATCGCTGTAAACCTAATTATTTTCAAATGGGATTAGAAATGGTAGAAGTTCTTCATTTCATGCATTCGTGTACCAGTGACAGTCACTCTTGTATCAAGGTCTTCACACTACTGTGAACAATTTCTTTCTGATACAGCAGTGATTCATGACAGTTCCTAATGGGGAGCATGCTGTTATAATTTCTGCTTTGTCTCATCTGGTACAGCAACATCCAGAGGCCCGGGAACCAGGACATCCCAGCTTCTCACAAGAGAGTTCAGGAAAAAAAACACGTGTTTTTGTTGAGAGCTGCCTCTCTCACCCACAAGTTCACAAAACAAATAATCCACTCACACCTGGCTTTCTCTGAATCTTGACTCACTTTAATGAAGATATGAGGGCTCAGCAGACCATAATCAGATTTATAACCTATTTCAAACCTCCACAAATTGTAAATCATGTAAAACTATCTTGGAGGATATTAGAAATAACTATATGCAGTATATCCTGCCTAGACTATGTTTTACTTTTACCAAAAAATATTTATCATACACTTGTAATAGGACAGAAACTCCAGGTGGTAAGGATAGAGAGTCCCTATCATCACACAGCTGAAGGGTCTTGATGCAGACACCAGCCTGCAGTGTCCACGTCATTATGGATGAAATGAGACATTCACATGGACTACCGAGTCCGGTGAAGGAAAAAGAACAGCATGGCTTTTCTCTCCAGGGAAGCAAAAGCCCGCAGCCTCCACCATGACAGGCCTTTATTGGGTTTCTCCACCCATTACATGATGGTCCTCATTTACTATGCACAGATTCGCTTCAGGGGGTTACCTTTACAAACAACAAAGGAGATGATGCCGCTAATCACATCACAGAAGGATATTTGCAAAGGGAAAAGTGGTTGAGCCAGTTCCACTCATCCCAGGAAGGCTCAGCATGGATTTTAGAAAGTTACAGTAAGCACTTGCTGTCTCAATTCAGGGTGAGGGAGTTTTAGCAAAAGTAAGACTCAAAGCAGCTTAGGTACAAACACAAGTCTGATTCCCCACAGGAGAACCCATCCTTGGGCATGGGTCCTGTGCATCTCCTAGTGGGAGCTGGGCCCACCCCATGCAGAACGGTCTCCTACAGGGTCTCAGGGTCTTCGTTGTATCCTTCCAGCTGCAAAAGGAATCAAGCTTACTCAATTTAGCTCGAGTCTCCTGTAAGCCTTAAAAAGGGGGGTGGGGGAGGGGTCTTACAGAAGCTCTATAGTGAACCTACCTTTTTCCACAGCTTTTCAAGTTGTCTCATATTAAGTGAGATAATACATTTACAATTCCCTGTGCATTACCTGGCCCAATGAAGGCACTAAGGGAGCACTATCACCCTGCCCCTTCCTTTGTTTGTTGTACATTTAAAACAAGTCTTACTATCCTTCTAGACTGGGTCTCTACAAGGGAACTGAGTGTTAATGCCCAAAGGCATCCATCGGATATAGTGAATTAATTTCTGTCCTGTGCATCCAGAAGGGTACTATCTAAGTACCACTCTTGGGAAACTTAAAACAAGCATCAAATCATTTTCAGTAAGGCTTACTTTTCTCACACAAAGCTCAGCTGAAAATTAAGAAAGAGTAAAGGACAGAATCACTTTCACCTTCTCTTTTAAAAATCGAGGTAAATTGGGAGGAAGATCTAATTTGGCAAAGGCACAGACCCTAGAACAACAATAAAATATAAACCAGAAGCCAGAATCTCTCTAGAGAACTAAGGGCTCGAAATTACACTCACTGAGAGTGAGTTCTCTAAGGAAAACAGAACTGAGCAGAGGCCAGGGCCCAAGAAACACAAGTTAGACTAAAATCAAATACTGTGCAGCTGAAACCCCAGCAACTGATCCCATTCAAGGAAAGAGACAGACCAGGAAAGCTTAGAAAGTATTACACTTGTCTGTACTCTTCAGGGGTCCCCAGAACTTTTGAGATAACTGTGACATGCTCACATATCCTAAAAACAATGTTCTAATCACACAAAGGGAACATGAAAAAACCCTCAAGGCTGAGAAGTTACTCAAATGAGAAAGGTTTATGTCAGACGTTAATTTAAAATTCTGAGAAGTGCTTAAAATCATTTAATCTAATTGCTCCGTGTCTCTTTCCCAAAGCAGAAATTACCTAATTCAAGGACATAGAAACTCACCAGGGCCTATTTCAAAGCTGACAAAAATATGACAAAAATGAAGTTGTAGACACTCATCAATACTCCTGAAATAAACATAATTGCTTACCTCCATGTAGTTCAACAGCGAGGACTAAACATGCACTGATTCATATACACATCTATCATAACCAGCAAAGTTTTGTCACAAATCAACTTTAAGCAAGTGATATAAAAATGACACTTATATTTAATACACGATTGTAAATTGCACCAATCATCACTGTTAACACAGCATCAGATGCCAAAAAAGCTTTTAAATGCCTGGAAGGAGGATGCTTGCCAAAACTGTTAGGAAAAAGAAAAAATAATAATAAGAGAAATTGGAAACAAGAAGAGACAAAAAATACCTTTTTCTTGTCACTTAATATTCTGTAGAAAGACCATAAAGGGTACGTAAAAAAAACAAAGAAAACAGATCTTTGGACTTCTCAATCAAGAAGGGAAGAAAACAGGCTGCTTCCTTTTCTTTGCAATTCATCAGTACAGGAGGTGTGGCGGAGAAAAATCATCCAGCTTTCAAGCACAGCGAGTGGCAACACTAAAGTATATTAGCTCATCTTCCTATTAATTTACAATTCACTTTTAAAACCAACAACAACAGTGAAAGTTGCTATTTTCACGAGAGCAATTATAGGATTTCACAATTTTTCAAAAACCATAATTTGTAAACCACTATTGAAAGAGGTGATTTACAAAGTGTGACACATGGAGATCAACAAATGATAACTGTAATTATTAAAGGGAAATAAAGGATGCTCAGAATGCTGTCATATGAAGACTTACAAACATAATAGCTTCTATACACTACTTTGACTTCAGGAAATCTTTAAGGTAGTTTACAAAGATCTTTAAAATATAAAGTCCCCACATCAAAATGTAAACACAAAAAAGAAACATTAAAAGTGAGGTTAATTTTTAAAAAACAAAATGCCAGAAAAGATGAGTTTCACCATTTAATATACAGGATGATTACTAAGCTAAATCAGAATAATTACTTAGGAAATAATTACTTAGGAAATAGTAAATCAATAATTAACTGACAATAAAGCAAGACAGGTTTTTCCCCCCAAGAGTCTTTGAAAAGAGGACAAATAAAATGAAAAATATATTCAACAATAACCTTATAAAAGAGAAATTTCACAGATGTTCCTGATATCGACACCCCACCAAATTGCAGTGAAACATTTTATATAAAGTCAGAAATCTTATATTAAGCAACCAAAAGCAAAAGCACTTTTCAAATTTGAGAAATTAATAATATAATAGACTTTGTGCTGGGTTTGCAAAGAATTTCCCCAAAGGACCATTTCTGCATGAAGCAGAAATCTGCAATAGATAAAGGTCACCTCATCAAACAAGCCTATCACCTTCTGTACTGATCATTGTGGAAGAGGGAAGGAGAAAACACGCACTTTTTGCCTTAAAATTGTTTGAATGAATGGAGAACATACCTATAAGGGAGGCGAGAATCATACCAAAGATCATAACTAAGAACTCTGTAGAATTAAGCTCATTAAACTTTATTTTCTTTTAGGAAGTAATGTTCAGACTCTGAAAATGGAAG